>CAUJRU010004693.1:0-12559 GCA_963277665.1 Viscum album
GTGCCTAAGAAATTGTTAGGTCCACAAGGCTGAATACCCTGAGAGGGGGGGGGGGGGGTGAATCAGGGTATGACTAATTTAAAATTAATGCCCGTTCTGATCTTTTTTCATTGTTAAGCAAAACACTCTGCTCTCTCTTTCCTGTTATAGAAAGTAGACAGAAAGTAAAGCATGCACAGGACACACCAATTTTACTTGGTTCACCACAAAGGGCTACATCCAAAGAGCATACACTGACAATTTTCCGGTCGTACCAATTCAACTAAACTTCACTAGCTGTGGATTACAATGTTCGGGTAAAGTCACTCTGTCCCAGGCTCACTGCCTTTGCAAGGTTTAGGGTCAGCTCACTGCTTTTCCAATGGTCCCTCCCTATTTCTCTCTCTCTAGCTCACTGCCAATGGAGAGGATCACCTTCTTCCTCTTCCTAAGCTCACTGCTCTGTGAAGGGAATCCACTCATAGTTTACAGACCTGTAGGTCTCTTCATTTGCATGAAATAATGCATCTTCAACTGTTGATAGATTCTATGTTGAAGTCCAACTTTCATCCACTAATGAATACCTCTTTTCCCTTGAACACTGGGCAATTCCTTTTGGAAACACCTTCGCAATGCACCCTACTTCACAAATCTCCCAATTTCGTGAAGCTCAAACAAGCCTTCGCGAAGCTCCTTCCTTTTCGCGAAGCACATTCAAGAAGCACTTTCGCGAAGCTCAAGTCGTCGCAATGCAATGTCCCTCGCGAAGCTTACTAAGCCAACACAGAGCTCACAGGTTTCACTGAGCTACAATAGCCACCGCGAATCTCCTCTTTCACGGAGCACACTTGCTCCACGAACCACCTTCGCAAAACGAGAGCAAATGATCTTCTTTAAAAATTCTCTCTGCTTCTCTCGAGGTGGTCGGCCTCTATTTATAGGCAATTTCACCGACCCTCGACCTTTCTGCGCAAAGTCAACACCACGTCATTGCAAATAGCAATGCTCCGAATTTTCCGCCGTAATTCTGTCCAAATCGTGAAGCACCACGACAATTTTCCATTCACGGAGCTCGTCGTAATCGCGAAGGATCACCGTAAACATTCCTTCGTGTCTTCGCCATGAAGATCCCTCGCAAAGCCCTTCACCGCTGTGATGCGCTTCAACTCTGACGTTCGCCAAGATTTGATGTAATCGCGAAGAATCACCGCCTCCATGTTTCTAGTCTTCGCAAAATCCAAACCTTGCATCCTATCTTCACAAAATTCATTCCTTTGCCATATTAAATTACGCTCTTCATGTAAATCCTATTTTCACGATGCTCACCAAACGAAGCCACCTTGTACTGCTCTTTTATACCGCCTCCAGATCATCCTTTCCATTGTCATCGTTCTTTGTCAACAAGGACTGTCAATAAATTCATGGGAACTCGAAAATTCTCTATGTAAATATGATTTGTCAACAAACACAATCAACCCAAAAATACTGCAATGTTACCTTAAGGGATTTTTTCCCAACAGAAAGATTAATGATGAAGATAGTGAATATGAAAGCTTCGAGTCGGAGAAGGTTTTTGAAAAAGGGAGACTTCAAATCTGGAAAGAAAATGCAAAGGAAGAGTTTTTTATCCGAAGAGAATGATTATGATAATTAATTCATTGATGAAGAAGAACTAGAATTCAAAACTGGGAACTATGCTTCCATGATGGCCACTGTTGAAAAGTCAGAAGATATTGGTGGAGAAAAATAGTTGAAAACATGTGAAGATCCTGAGATGCAACTTAAAGATGCTGTTAGTAAGCTTAAGACTAAATGTAAGAGTTTCAATAAGTGTAAATCAATTTTAGAAGAATAAAATGAATACATCGATAAAATTGAAGCTGAAATTGAACGAATTGAATAATTTTTGAAGGTAAAGTCTAAAATAATTGAAAGCATTGATGATTTAATGAATCTGAAGCTGAGAATTAAAGAATGGAAAAGGACATCAATGACCTCACCTCTAGGCTAGAAGGAAAATCAAATACTGCTGAGGGCCTTGAGGAAGAAGTTGTTACTCTTAGGAGTAAACTTGAGACTGAATCAATTCCAAAAGAATCAAGAAAATAAATTTTGGAAGATTCTCAAATGCAGAATCACTCACAAGAGCCAAGTGTGGATCAGATGGGGTTGGAAAAATATTGAGTGATCAAAGACTTTCTTGGATGGGAAAGAGTGTAATTGGCTGTGAAGCTGTGACATCAACTTCTGGAAGTGAAAAGATCCAAAAGAAAGATAAGATGAAAGTTGAACATGTTGAAACAATGCCTAAAGTTATGAAAAAGGAACCCTCAATCCAAACGAAAAGGAGAACTGAAAATTATCCTCAAACATTTTGAAATGAAAGCCAGTCTAACTATTCTCCCAAGGAATAAGGTATGAGGAGAAATTTCAATGAGAATACATTTCCTCTAATGAATTTACAGTTCTATGGCTATATGGGCCACACCATGTCTTATTACGAAGGGGAAAAAGCTCTCTGAATGGAGAAGATGTAGGAGTTCAAAAAAGGATAAGAAATACATAACCTAATTCTTATAGAAGAAACAACTTCTATGGATATTGTTTTCTTTGTTCTAACTATGGTCATAAGGTTGCTAATTGTTGGCACAGAACAGCCATGGACACCTCATACCTATGTTCAAGACAAGTCATGTCTCGTCAGCAAGACAATGTTTCTCTTTCAAACACTTTTTCTCCTCTCAAATAATATTTCTACTATGAAGAACCTCGGTATGTGGAAGAGATAATTGAAAGGCCATCAATACTCTATACTCAACCTAATGTCTCATGGAAGGAAAGGAAGAAGATTGATAAATCCAACCTTATAGAGGTGGCCCTCAAAGCTACGAAAAACAACTGTACCTGGATTTTGGGTAGCGGTTGTTCATCTCATATGACAGGTAATGCTGGCCTATTAACAAATATCAAAAGGAAGGTTTATGGTACAGTAAGATTTGGTAATTATGGAGATTTGAAAATAAAATGGAGGGGAAGTACCGAATTAGCTAATGGAGAACTAAATAAGACTGAAGTCCTTTACATTGATGGCCTACGTCATTATCTACTCAGTTTGAGTCAACTCTATGACTCGGGACATATAGTTACATTTAATCAGAAATGCTGCACTAGAAAGGGAATGACACACATTTCACTTATGAAGGGATGAAGAACAGAAGGCAACTTGTATCAAGTTGATAGTAAAGAAAATGTTTGTTACATGACTATTGACGAAAACAATTTTTGGCATCAGAGACTGGGACACATAAATCAACAAGACATGGATAAAATATTATAATTGAGGTTTTTCATGGACATTACCAACCTAAAGCATGAAAGAGAAAAGTCTTGTGATGCTTGCATTCGTGGGAATCTGGTATACAGTCATATCGGACAAAGAAAAAAAGGCCATCTAACCTTCTTGATCTGATTCATACAGATGATTGTGGGCCGGTAAATATTGTTATAACTCATGGATAAAGGTACATTGTCCTTTTCATATATGATTATAGTAGAATGTCAAGTGTTATGGCTATTCCCAGAAAATGACAAGTCCTTGAATGCATGAAAACATATCAGCGAGTCACCGAGAAAGATACCGGACAAACAATCAAAGTGTTGCGATCTGACAATGGAGGAGAATACACATCCATTGAATTTGAAAATTATCTGGAGAAGCATGAGATACATCATGAGGTAGATTTTGTGAGAAATCCACAACAAAATTGAGTTTTTGAACATAGGAATCGACAGCTGAACACAATGGCACGAACTACACTGATTGAGAGTCATATTCCACGACATTACTGGAAAGAGGCTGTTCAAGCTGCATTGTATATTCAGAATCGAACAGGACTTTATATGGGTGCGATGAAGACACTATATGAATTGTGGCATGGAAGGAAGCCCTCTTTAAAATACATTAGTGTCTTTGGAAGTAAATGCTTCATCAGGAACAAAGAAGGAAATCGAGGGAAGTATGGAGACAATGCAGATGATGGAATTTTCCTCGCTTACTCAATGAACAGAAAATCGAACAAATGTTTCAACAAGTATTTAGGAAAGATTGTCTAAAGTAGTGATATTAAGATAATTGAAGAGAAAACCTCAAATTCTTCAAGGGAGTCATATGCTGATGTAATAGAATGTGAGGAAGAAAGTGAATGTGGGGAAAATAAAAATACAGAAATAGAGGAAGTTGTACAAAACACTTAGCAGTGACATCATGATGTTGACTCAAAAGAAGAATCTAAAGAAGAAACTATGGCTGAAAAGATTGGAACTGAAGCTCGCTGGAGAAATCGAAGAGTTGAGATTGATCCATCCAACATAAATGGGGCTAGGAGTACACCAAATCATACAAGAAGGATGAGGAATAACACGTAATCTACATTTCTGTCAGTTGTGGAGCCATCCAAATTCGAAGAAGCAACAAAGGATGAATCTTGGGTGAAATCCATGATTGAAGAATTAGATCAGATTGACAAGAATCAGACATGGGATCATGTCCAGAGACCTGATGGTCACAATGTGATTGGTACCAAATGGATCATCAAAAATAAGTTTGATGAGCATCAAAGCGTCATCAGAAACAAGGCACGACTGGTATGTAAAGGACACTCCTTGATTGAAGGCATTGATGTTGAAGAAAATTTGCTCCAGTGTCTAAATTGAAGTCAATCAGGATTTTCCTTTCCATGGAACACCAAAGAGGATATAAATTATATCAAATAGATGTGAAGACAGCATTATTGAATGTTGTACATGAAGAAGAAGTCTAAATTGAACAACCAGTGGGTTTTGTTTTAGGTAATGGTGAAACAAAGGTCTGCAAACTGAAGAAATCTCTATATGGTTTGAAGCAGGCACCACAGGCGTGGTACTCGCGGATGGATTCATATCAAAAAAAGCTGAAATTAAAAAGAGGAGGAGTAGATCAAAATCTATATATGAATAATTCTCTAAAATATCAATTCATGGGTCTAGTCTATGTTGATGATATCATATTTTGTGGCAACAGGCAGAAATTAGTTGACGAGTTTTCCAATCACATGAAATCAGAATTTGAAATGTCTATGATTGGGGAGCTCACATTTTTCTTGGGGATAATGGTGATTCAAAAGAAGGAATACACTTTAATTTCTCAGGAAAAAGTACGCAAGAGGGTTGGTGAAGAAGTTTAATATGAAAGACCCCAAACCAATGTCAACACCGATTGCAGATGGAACTAAACATGGAAAGCATGAGGATGGGGCCTCTGTTGATCCCACCATGTATAGGAGGATTATTGGGAGTCTACTACACCTGATAGCAACATGACTAGATATTGTCTTTTCCACATTCCTTCTGGTCCGCTTTCAGAGTAATCCAAAGGAGGAACATATGGCGGTAGTAGAAAGATTCATGAGATACATTCAAGGTACACATAACTTTTGGTTATATTTTGATGCAGGTGGGAACATTGAATTATCAGTGTTTTCTAATGCAAACTGGGATGGTAATGTAGTAGACTGAAAGTCCACTAGTGGTGGAGCATTTTATATTGGGTAGAAATGTGATGGTTGGTTGAGAAAGAAATAGGAAAGTACTTCACTTAGTACTGCGGAAGTTGATTATATATCCGCCACAAAATCATGCACTCAACTGTTATGGATGAAGAAACAACTAACAGATATTGGTGATGATGTGAATCAACCAATGGTAATTTACAGTGATAACAAGAGTGCAATTGATCTCACAAAGAATCCTGTTCAGCATTATTGAACAAAACGTATTGAAATCAGGTATCACTTTATCAAAGAAAAAATTAAGCAAGGGGTGATGAGAATTGATCATGTAGGAATTGATGAGCATGTTGCTGATATCCTAACCAAGCCAATGTCAGCGAAAGTATTTCGGAATAATCGGTTGAACCTCGATGTTCAGCCACCTCCCAGTGCATAAGGAGGTTCCACAATACACCCTCTCCCTGATTATGATAACTGTTTTTATCAGTTTATGGATGTAATGCAGGTTTACGGGAGAGAAACTATCCAGGGGGGTATGGTTTGAGTTGAACAATGAACAAATTACCGGTCATTGGGTTTATTGTCAAAGGGGGATAAAGGAATAAATTCAGGCATGTTCTGGAATGTAATTCTCTTGTGACACGATGCGAATTCAGTGCCAGTGATAGGATGGCATAAGATGAGAAGGAATACGTCGGTCAGGTAAGGCTTCTTGGGTGTCATTGAGAATTTGAAAACACTGGATCCTAATTCAAGCTTCCTATCTTGTTTTCTACACTGAACATTGCTCATGTAGACTTATAGTGTTGGATGAGTTGTTTCTTGCATCTTTGGATTTCACATGGATGGGTATCTATTGAATTTATTTTCTGATTGCCAACAAACCCAATGGGGGATATTGTTTGAACCATGTTCTTCTATGAGTGAATTGGAGTATGGTTTGTGTTTTTTGACAATCCTCAGTGGAATTTCAGAATGAGTACCAGCAAAGTGATCAAACAGTTCAATCAAACAACAATATTGAAGGGGGCGCTATTTCCAAGGGTTTGCCAAATTTTTGGGCCTGAAAATCAACAAATGGAGAAAAGTATTTTTGGTAAAGAGACATGTGCGCCGTGTACTTGAAGTAGAGGGAACCTATATTCCAAGAGTTTTTAAAGACCAGAATGTGGAAAAATGGAAAAGGGATAAGGGTCACGCAAGTGAGTCATGCGACAGAGGTTAGGGGGGATGAGATGCATGCTGGAACCTACGCATCGAGAGGATACTTGCACGCCACTGCGTAGGGGGTCCAGTTTTCCTATAAATAGAGGACCACCCCTCCTCATTTGGAACTATGTTCAAGACTTAGAGATTTTTCGAGCTCCCGTCACGCAAGTAGTTGAGTCGCGCCAATGGTAGTTGGGCCGCGTAGGTAGAGGTTGCGCACCGGTTGTTTGCTGCGTGCCCAGGGCGGTTTGGGTGAGAACGAAAGTGAGTCGCGTAGGTTTGAAGTAAAAGTAGGTGGTGTCGCGTTGGTGGTTGGTTAATACCTGCACACCAGTTTGAACTTGCGCTCCAAATTTTTGTCGTGCAGGAGACATGCATTCTAGGAAATAAAGAAGCTTTATAGTGTTTTTGAGCTGCGTGAAAGTTGAGAGATTGCCCGGTACCATTATAGGGAAGTGATATTCGACTACAGGTGAGAGCTGGACTTTAACAGAGCATCCACACACAACAGAGGATGTATTATTTAGCGATGATGAAGAGGCATTCACATCTATAAACTGTGTGTGACTTCACTAAGGGCAGTGAGCCAGGGTGAGTCAACGGGAGTGACCCAAGGGACTCAGTGTGCTATCCCTGAACACTTGTAAAGGAAGTGAGCCTGGAAAAAAGTGACTATTCCCAAACCATTGTAATCCACATCTAGTGACGTTTAGTTGACTTAGGTACGACCGACAACGTGTCGGCGTATGCTCCTTGGACATAGCCCTTAGTGGTGAAACTAGTAAAAAAAAATTGTGTCTTCTATGGGCATGTGAATGTTTTCTTTCTGATCATATTCATCATAAAGGTTCAACAAGTTCCTTCCAATGTGGTAACAAGATCCATCACATTAAAAGAAAACTTTGTCACCCTGATTCACCCCTCCCCTCTCAGGGTGTCCCGGGGTCCTATAGTACCAACAATATATTATTCTACATTTATTAAAATAGATGTAAATTAATTTTTTTAATAAACCAACATATACCCTTACTCACAATTTATAAAATAACCACTGACGATGGATTCTGAATCCACATAATCACCATCCCAATCACTAATAGTGGAAGATGTTAACTCAACATCTTTCACTTCCCTAAAGAATAAGACAGAAGTAACTGTGAATCTAATTTATCCCATGACTGTTGTTAGGTAAGAACCGGGTTTTTTCTATAAATGTTTTTGGATTATTCTTGATATTATTCCAAAGGAGCGCCTTCAGATGGAATGCGATTCCGAGCCTTAGTGTGGCCGTAATTAAATTTTTAGTACGTTCACACTGGGCACGCCAGATAAAAAAGATAACTCCTAAAAGAAGATTTGGATAAAAAATCCGAGTGTACACATGGGTCCGAAATGGAGTGTTTACCCTATGAGCGACATAAAATGAGCCAGCGCAGGATGTTCGGGCCCCTCGTTCATTAGCACTGTGTTAAATGGATAAATTAAATTAAAATTATTCATTTAATAGCTCAAACTCAAGTATCACATAAACGGTTTCTCAGATGGTAAAAATGAGAGCACCTTTGAGTCCGGAGCGTGCCGTTTACCCTAGGCGGGGTGTAAAAGTTGCGGGCGCGGGCCTACTATGAGAGATGTCACCTAGTAGAAAACCGTCTTTTCGAAATTTCCACTTAGTTATTTTTATCACTGGATTTATTTTTGAATAACATTCGAATGAAGTCTCGGAATTCAAATCCGAGACTTCCGTTGAGTTCAGAATGGGGAATTTTGCATAGGCGTGAGATAAAATAGGTTGGCATGAGGGTTTCAGAATCCGTGCCCATTGGAAATGTTTTAGTGAATTTTTATAAATTCACTATGTGTTGGGAGAACCCATTTCTTCCTCCCTCCCTCTCTCTATATTTCCTTTTCTTTGAATTTCTTCGCCTTTCCTCAAAAGATCGAGGAGAGATCTCCACCTGATCCATGAAGGATCGACGCGGGAGCGTCGTGGACACATCACCTACGATGCGCATCAGAATCAATGTTGGATTTCTTCTTTTTTTGAGCTACGATTCACATTTTAAATTTAAAAATTCCTCATTTCCCCTTGTTTATTAGTTTTGGATACACCGTTGATGGCCACATGAACACAGATATCATCCCATGCTGAAAAATCAAGTTTTTTTCATCATGTTCTTCAACCATTCTTTGGGTTCTTGAGTGCTCACAATTAAGCGCATCAAATCTTTAGTAGTTTGTCGATCCGAGACATGCACTTCGATGGTCTCGTCGCAATGATCGCAAGTATGGACTCAGAATAATTTTCGGGTGTGCGGTGGAATCGAGGTGGTCCGCAGAAGGGACCACCAGAATTGAACCACCAGCGGAGGCCGACGGTGGTCCGGTGGGGTGGCCAACGGTGGCCCGAGGTGAGCGGCGGCGTCGGCGTAGTGCAGCGAGTGTCAGCAAGGCGAAGGAAGCCGGAGGGGTTTGCGGCTTCGGCGGAGCCATGCGGAGAGGCGGCATGGACCAGGAGGAGCCGTCAGGCGGAGAGGTCCTGATGCGGCTGGCTGCAGATCGGGGACAAGGTGGCCGCGGCACGACTTCGGCCTGTCGCCTTTAGCAGAGGAACCCGAGGCGCCGCGCCTCGGGTGTGCGGTGTGGACAAGGACCCGCCAAACGCGGGTCCTGCGGGAGAAGACGAAGACCGACCTTTTGGCCAGTCTTCTGGAAAGAGACGTACCTGAGGGGTCTGGTGTGATGGAAGTGAGCCGCGGCCTACGAGCCACGGCGGTCGGGATCAGGCTGGCCTGTCCGGACGGGCCCACTTTGGGCCCCATTGAATTCGGAGGGCCGTAGGTTCCAAACAGCGCATCTGTTAGGCGCGTTGTCTCTGGCGATGAGTTCATATCGTTAAGGCTCTAAGGACAGGGAGTCCAGTGATGGTGCGTCGGCCAACGTATCCATTCATGTGGACCCTGATAACCCGCTTGTCGACTCAGCACACTGAGACACTTGTTGTAGGGGATTTGGTTCGTGCATCATATAGGATTGAGGCCTTTACTATCTTTCTTTAGTCATCTCACCATCGTTGTTGGTATATATATTCTCATTTGACTGCGGTGCTCCTTGATCGGGTTCAGGATGTCTCCATGATGATATACAGCCATGATACTAGCTCTGATTTGTCACGACGATTTCGTGAGCGAAGAGGCCTCAGTTCAAGATCCATCATAAGATTACCCTTTCTCCAGGAGGACAGGCAGTATCACCTCCACCTACGGAGTAGCATTTAGTACCGGTAGTGAGGGCCGATGATGAGCGCAGGGTGGACGCGCTACATGAGTTCCAGTGTCGGAGACCGCTGAGGTTCCATGGTAAGCCATTCCCTCAGGCAGTGGAGGGTTGGATAAAGTCGGTGGTCCGCATCTTCAGGCTTGTTAGGACACTGACAGGTTAGATGGTGGATTTGACAGCCAATCTTTTTCCACCCAGCAGTTTGGCGTCGTAGAGCCAGGGTTACTCGGATACTCGATGAGTCGTCACTTTCATGAGGCGTCTTTCAGCTGCCGTTTCATGAGGTGTTTTACCCCTCCTACTTACACTCTGTTCAGATCCAGGAGATCCTGCAGTTTTAGAAGGGTGGGATGACAGTGACTGTGTATGCGACTAGTTTCACAGACCATGCATGTTTTTACCCGGACGTGGTCCATGATGGAAACCTCTGAGAACAGAAGTTTGAACGAGATCTCTGTAGAGGATATTCATGCCAGTGTAGTGCCTTTGTGCATCCTCACCCATGTCAGAGTACTGGAGAAGGCACTGGTAACAGAGAAATTTCTAGTAGAGGGACATCAATTGGCGGGGCCTTGACGCCGGAGGTATCCCCTTGATGAGACTCAGGCACATGGTCGGGGATAGCGTAGAGCACATAGATTGCCTAGGGAGGACTAGTGATATGTTTGTGATGTGCAAGATCATGTGGCGTGAGACTACTCAACCAAATGTGATGGGTCTTCCAGATAGTTGGTAAATGCACCACCACAACAGAGGCAGAGTCGTGATAAGATAACTCCCAGGTGAGGAAAGGGTGGTCCCCAGGGAAGGAGTTTTGGCAGAAAGTAAGAAGAACTGTGGTTGGAGGACAACGTTTCGAGGTCCTTCCACCACCACTAGGTGACCCATGTCAGGCTCATGGGGCTGACGGACGGGCCGCAAGCGGCTGTGTGCTATGGTTGTTTATAATTTTGGAGTGCAAGAGTTGACGAAAAGTACGCTCCGCATCTTTTTCATCTTTTCTCAGCAGAACATGATAGACAGTGTTCGATGAGTATTTACATAGCCATGTTTTTTCATTATTTGGTTTCAAAATTCAAATACACTATTTTAATATGTTTTTATTAATAAGGATCCATCATGGTTCATACCATGTTATTTAAGATAATTATCAAATTAAATGGACATATATTTTGTTTCATTTATAGATCAAATAATTTTTATGCCAATGTTTTTTTTATTCTCCACTCTACTTATGCGTCCCTTCATGAATTACATCATCTTTATCTAACTATTCATAAACATTGTATGTTGTCAGTATACTATAATAATTGAAATCAAGAATAAAATATTCTTCCCCTTTGTTTCAAATATATTCATCGCACCACACAAATATTTGTGGACTATGTCAAGTATGTTGGATACTCACTTCTTATTCTGTTAGTAAGGGTTACATTCCACCTTCCCTCATATATAGTAATCTTATGTCCCCTCTCTATTTTTCATTATATTTGGGATTTTCATTTCTACCATCATCTTAGATTGGTTATCCATTATTCGCTAGTGAATATGTCATAGTTTTTTTCCACTATATATTTTCTTCCTCAATAATATGAAATAATTAATTCTCTTTTAAATCAACTTGGTAAATATTTAGTCTAATTTTCTCTTTTTTCATCAGATATTTTATTGTAATACATTTGATCAAACATCCCTTTAGAAAAAAATTAACTTCATTCCCAGTGTCACAAATATGAATCACACTCAATAGGTTGTGTCTCAACCCATTAACCGGAAAAACATTTATTTTTGAGTTATTCTTACACCGTCTTTGTTTTAAATTATCCTTTTACTCATAACTACCAAATCATAGATTCCTATCAATTATTGGTATTATATTTTAATAATATTTTCTCTTATATTCATGTGGGGTGAAAACCTATTTCTGATGATTTGAGTATAAATATTCTTAATTTATTTGAGGTAAACATAACTAGATAAGTCTTATTTCCCTTATTTATATATTTCCAAGGTATTTAAGGTCTAATTAGGATTTTAGGGTTCACAAATTTGTTACTCTTTTATGTTGTAAGTATTATCATATCCAAATTATTATTCTAATAGATAGAATTTATTTATTTGGAGAATAGGATTAAATTTCCTTGTATCTACCTACCTTTGATTTCTATGGAAGATATTTGTATCTCATTCTTATCTATAATTAATAGCCATATTTCCAAAGTAAGAACAATTAAATAAATATCCATAAAATAATTTTCTTATATAAATTGGTAGATATTCAGGAATTATCTTTCCCATGTTGATTTTTTATTAACAACTTACATATATTTCAATCTTTGGGTAATAGTTTATTATATTTCCAAGAACACCATATAGCTTTAATATCATATGTTTGAATATTTTTCCCCTAAAAATCCTCCACATGTCTATGACCTTATTATATTTTTGAAATTAATTTCTAGTATTTATAAAGTAAAATTTTCAACAACTTTATGCTTCCAATTTTTTTATGAAAATAATAAATTCTCCTTAAAGGTATAAATTTC
>CAUJRU010004694.1:0-12540 GCA_963277665.1 Viscum album
TGCATTAAAAGGTTATAGAAAGTCCCTACTATAATGAGAACCTAGAAGTTCCATGAAAATATTCTCAAATATATGTTTTATGGCTAGATGATATCATTTTAAAGGATTCAAATGATGCATGCTATCAAGGGTGGGGACTTGTGAAACATTGGGGAACCTTGTCATGGTGTGCGCCCTTGGTAATATCCAGGAGGATATTATGAGAACAAGACCCGCCAGTAGAAAATCTACATTCATAAGTGTCATTGGATGTTCCTATCTACAGATGTGTGTATTGGTCCTTAGACTTTAAGATTATTATTAATGGTTATTATGACAAGCGCACTTAGATGTATTGACGAAAATCGTGATGAAAGATGTTTACGGCAAGGTAGGATATGTTGGGTGCATCATGAGTAATACTACATTAATGAATAATGCATGAAAGTATTTGTCACTTCTACAGAAGTAGATATCTTAGGCCCTTTTATGGAAATGACATAGCCTAACTAAATCCATAAACATGGTGTTCTCTAGTAAAGTTCAATTCCAGGAAGTCAAAGAATAAGAAATCGAGCACATAGGTTGATGGAACTTTCATGCAACCCACTTTATTGGAGGTATTGGGAAAAAGGGATTATATTACATGGTAACCATTCGTATGAGGTGATATTTCATTGCGACATCAACTTCTTTCTCTTAGGTACCTTGACCTGTTGCTAGTTAGTAATCATGGACTTTAGGCAAGACTGCCTAATGGAAATGAGAAAGAGGCCTAGAGAGTCACACACTAAGTGTATACAATATCTATTTTAAATAATTTATTGATTTAACAAGTTGAATAAATATTATTCCTGGTTGTGGTTTAATAATTATTCAAGTATGTCTGATCTCATTTATATCATTTATAGTTATTTGAGTGAACATATTGAGGACAAAATATTTATTTATCGGTGAATAATGCAATTATATTTATTTAATAAATAAATAGTCATTATTCAAGGACCGGTAACTATTGAAGAGGATTGGAGGACCGAGTTATGGGTCTGGTGATAAATAATATTAAATATTATTTGTTTAAATAGTATTTAAATATAATGTTCAAGTTAAGCACATTTCATGGAAATAAAAGCATTACTATTATTATTTGATATGGGGTTTCACATGGAATAATAAATTAAGTAATGGCACATGAGATAATTATTTATTATTACATGGTTAATTAAATTCCCCATTATGTTATCATCCTCTAAATTATCCAAGGGGTCATTTGACCAGCTAACCAGTTGGTGTGTGCACAAAATCCTTGGAGAAAAGATCTCGAACCTAGAGAACTATTCCCTATCCAAGAACACTGTCAAGAACGAGAGAGATTCACCTATATAGGATCAAGGAGAATGATTTGGAAGTGATTCTCAAGGTGATCAAAGGTGGACATATCAAGCACATGGATCTTCTCTGCTAGCACCTGGAGAATCCTTCAGCAACATCCAAAGACACATGGAGCACGTTTGAATTACCACTAGAGGATTCCAATCCTTGGATTCAACATCGTAATGAATCTTCACCTCAAACATGTGGTCGGGTGCATCAAAAAAGAAATAATCACCTTAGAGGTGATTCAATTAATTTAATTAAATTAATTATAAACAAAATATGTCAATCCTCTCTTCTTGGTTCTGGTTTCTCTCATTTGTATTTTATCTTTGATTCAGTTCCATGGATATTGGCGTTTATCATCATATTGATCCCAGATTAATCATCGATTATGAAAATTTTCAATGTTGGTTACACTACTATCCTACACTTCCACTACACCCAGAACCTAAAAGTGGTATTAGAGGGGTAATATTTTCATTTATAATTATTTAAATAATTCTTTGATGATTGATTCTTTAATAATTTATTTTTTTCAATTCATGTTTAATCATTCTTGCAATATGAATTTCAATATATTTTCCTCCCTTATCTTTTCTCACATGTCTATTAGAAATGAATAATTTTATGCTTAAAATTAAATTAAGGAACTCATCAGGATGCACCAACAGTTATATCCAGATAACACAAGAATATCCACCATGTAGTCGAATCTACACATCATGTATTTGTGTTTAATGCATCAGGAGTAATTTAGAAATAACTCAGGACATATTCATTAATGACATGCGGTGTAGTTAATTATTACACTACATGTTGACCAGGATAGATTGGCACATGATCAGCCAAACTACATGTTGTGTGTCCCACTCGATAAGGCGTGTAGTCCCTTCGGGTTAGGTTCAAGTCATGTATCCCATACATGGCTTGCCCCACTAGTAACTATGTAACGTGGAGTCTACATAGAGTGTGGCCCACTGAACAAGACGTGTATTCAAAATATTTCCAAAGTACACCTCACATGTTGTTTCTCTAGGTGTGTACTTTGGATGCACGGTAATGAGGGTACAATCCATGTAGTCGGATCTACATGTGGTGTACTATATTCAGATTATGGAGATTTAAAAAAATATTATATTATGTAAAACTTTGAGACATGTACCTTTGTGTGGGCATAAATCTAGGACACAAAATGTGATAGGTGTTTGATATATATATATATATATATATATATTTGTGTGTGTGTTTAATTAATATTTTCATAATGTTCAAAGATATTCACATCATGTATGAGTTGTATAACAATTATAATTTTGTGTGCATGAAACATGTCACAAATAATAAAGTGTATAAAAGTATAAATATAGGGTGGGTAGTTTTTGATAGGTATTCATTAGGTTTCCTCTAAGGTAAAAGTTATGTACAAGGTTATGAATAGGAATTTCAAGGAAATTCAGAAAAGTATGGATTAATTAAAGATAATGATTAATAGATTCGAGTGTGGTTTATCTTAATAAGAAAGATTAAAGAATTGAATTCTAGTTTTATTAAATGTGTAATTCATTTCATGTATGTGGATAATCATGAGCTAGAACAGACCTTTATATGTGATTGGTTCCCTTTTAATTTATTTATTAAATTAAAATTGTTGTCATGTGTTCCTTCTCCTCATTAATATGTTGGGCATGTGTGTTCATGGTTTATTTTATGTAAACCACATTTTACCCCTAACCTACATTTGAGTTAAATGTATATGTAATGGATGGAGTTCTCAAGCTAGTAGAGGTTGTTCAAGTAAGGAGACGAGGTGAAACCAATCTAAGGAGATAGAAAGGTGGATAGGTGGAAAGCTATAAACACAAACCTTAAATAGTTCAAGGTGTTTCCACCAAGGTTATTGTTAGTTTATCAACCACTAGATAAACTAACCAATAGAAAATCTCATGATCAGACCCTTTATTTTATTTATATCAGTTAGGTTTTTATTCATTTTGGATGTTTGACATGATCACATAATTACTGAACTAACAAACGTACAATATGGAACTAAAATAAAAATGGTTTATGCATAAATATTATCTATACATGGTTAATCAATTAAGTATATAACACATAACAATAACAAGCATGTTAAAAGATAATAAGTGTCATTTTATGCATAAAGGATAAAATCCCTCAATTAAATATTAATTTGGTGCAGCCTTCCATTACTTCGTTTAGAATCGAACCATAGTTCAAAGTGCTTGACCAACCCTAGTTGGGGTGCTTTCAATTATCGGTGATTTCTAATTTTAATGTTTAGGTTAAGTTGACATATTTTACATCAAGGGTTGACTTACCTAGCAGGAATTGGTGTAACTAAGAGGAAAATGTTGAGGAAATACAAAATTAAGGATTTCAGGATTGGGGAGTCCACCCAATAGACCAAGGAGTTATGAGTTAATGCAGTTTGCATTTGGAATGCCTACCTAAAACCTTTCAAGTTGCTTGAACAACCCTAGTTGGGGTAATATGAAGGGAAATATGGATCCTTTCAACTAGAATGTCCAAGAAATAGGATATTTTGAATCCAATGATGGGGGATATTGGGTTTTGAAAAAATAGTGGGAGACTAATATATATTAATTTATTTATTTTTATATATTTATCAGGATAATGTAAAAAAAATTGTTCATATTAATTTGTAGAAACAATAATCAAAATTACATCAAACATATCGTTGTGATCCATAATCAAAAAGGAAAACCTTCTCACCGGTACTAATTTTCAAGAATGGCAAAGGCATCTTCGAGTTATCCTTCTCTGTGAGAGTGAACTTTATGTGCTGCAAAATCCTATACTAGTTGTGCCTGGAAATGTGGCGAGTGATGAGTAACTCTCTGTGTACAAGAAACATCTGAATGATGCTACTGATGTTCAGCACCTCATGGTATCATCCATGACCAATGATCTCTTGAAGCAATATGAGGAAATGGATGCTTATATAATGATGTCTCACCTTTGGTATCTCTATAAAGATAAGGCGAGACAGGAGAGGTATGAGATCTCTAATGCTTTGTTCAATACTAATCTTGGAGATTTTGTGTCAGCTGGACCACATATAGTCAAGATTATTGGCTACATTGAGCATCTAGATATCATAGGGATTAAATTCATAGATGAGTTGAATACAGATATCATGTTATCCTCATTTCTTTAGAACTTATATAGTTTTATTGTGAATTATAATATAAACAATAATGAGAAGATTCTATCAGAGATTCTTACCCTAATTCACCAAGTTGATAAGGACATAGGGCATGAAAAACCTACAGTACTTATGTTGAATAAGAAGAGGAATGACAAGGAAAAGGGGCCTGAGATTTATAAACAATATAAATCCTCTGAGCATCATCTAACAAAGAAGAAGAAGATCCAGAGGTAGGGCAAGGAAAAGGAGGTAGCATGCTTTGCATGTTGGAGGTTAGGACTCTGGAAGAGGAACTGCACCCAGAGGTAAGGGGATGACAAAGGTGCATTCTTTATCGAGTTCAGTCTTTCCATTTCTACACATTGGGTATAATATATAGCTTTTGGGGCTCACATATGTATTCAAATGTAGGAACCAAGTAGATTTTGGAAAATTTCTAGAGTATAGGTTGATCTGTGAGCTTCCAATGGTGTGAGGATGTCTTCTCTTTCCATTGGTGACTACTAGATCACATTATCGATGGTAATGATTTTGGTTTTACATTGATGTTATTATGTACCTATTGTTACCAAGAACATAATTTCTATATCGATTTTAGATACAGATGGATTTATTTTCAAGTTTAGAAATAAATATTGTTACTTTTATTGGAAAACATATGTTATGGTATAGCACATTTAAATAATAGTTTTTATGTATTAAATTATAAGAACCAAGTGTTGTCAATTGATAACTAACTAAGTTCACATGAATCATACAACACCCAGTTCTATCATCACCACGTTTGTCATGTAAATGAGAAGCACCTCACAAAGCTCTATCAAGATGGTTATTTAGACTCTTCCAAGATAAAACCACTTGATAGATGTCATTATTGTTTACAAGGTAAAACAACCAAACCACCATTTAGTGGATAGGTTGAATGGGCCACAGAGCTTCTAGGATTGGTACACACTGATGTGTGTGGTCCATTTTCAGTATAATCTAGCGGTGGATATTCTTACATCATTACTATTACTAGTGACTTGAGTAGATATGGCTACGTCTACATAATGAGGAATAAGTGTGAGTCCTTTGAGAAATTTAAGGAGTCTAGGAATGAAGAAGAGATTCACCTTGGTAAGAATATAAAGAATATTCGATTGTATCAAGCTGGAGAATATATTAACCAAGATTTCATCGACCTTTTACAAGAATCTAGGATTCTGTATCAACTGACACCACCTTATACACCATAGTGAAATGGTGTTAGTGAAAGGAGGAATTGTACCTTATTGGACATGGTATGATCTATGATGATTCATGTAGATATTCCATTATGCTTCTAGGGATATGCATTGAAAACTGTGGCATACACATTAAACCAAGTACAAACAAAAATAGAAAATGGGATTCCCTTAAAGCTATGGAGTAGAAAGAAACCCAATTTTTCACATACACATGTATGGTTATGCAAGGAATTTTTAAGGCTTTATCAGGAAACAAACTAGAACCCTAGGTCATGAAATGTACCTTTATAGGATATCCCAATGAAACAAAGGGATACTACCTATAAAACCTCTGGTTGCGCCCAAATTTACCCTACCGGTAAAAGCGGTCGTTGAAGTACAAGTAGGGATCGAATCCACAGGGACCGAAGAAGAAACCTTGAGACATTAAGATTGGATACGGGATTGGCTATGTAGTGGACAACTTTGGATTGAATTGATTTGAATAAATATTGATTTAATTTAAAGAACAAAACAAATAAAATTACTTGAATTAAAACAACTAATTAAGGTGAGTCGATCCTAGGTTGTCTCTTGGGCTTTATTGGATGTATTTGTTTTTCATTTGATTTTCTATTCATCGGTTCAAGAGGTATCCATTAAATGAAATAATCCCTCAATATCATTCTCTGATTTAATCTATACACAATTTCAAGGATAATCACCAATTCACTTAGAGGATTAATTAAATGAGCACTCCAAGGAATTGGATTGTACTAGCACTCAAAATATGTCATCGTTAAAGTCGGTGAAGACAAAGAAGAAGATAAATCAAAGAAAGGAACTCTTAAAATAAAGAAAAAATTTAAGAATTTAAGAACATCAAATAACATTCAATCCAACTCATGAAACAACCTAGGATCAACCCATAAAAGTTTATCCCTCCATTGATGGTATTTTATCAATGGAAGCGGGTAATTGACTTAAAGAAGCAGAATTGAAGAAGAAAGAAAAAAAACATAAATCAAAATGAACACTCCACCGTTGTGTGATGAATTCCCAAGTGCGGGTGTGAATAAATTCACACTATAATTAAACGGTATCAACATGTGAAGAAAAGGAAAATAAAAAGTTAAAAAGAATAAATTTTATTAAAATACTAAATGTGAATGAAAAACTTACATTAGATAAATTGACGATGCCATTACAAAACGAAAGCGGGAAATTACAATTGAAAGAAAAACTTGGATTCAAAGGAAAATGTTCGATCCAATTCCATTCACCACCATCTCCTTATATAGGAATATTAGGAGCCTTATGTCTACCCCCAACAATAAATTTACCCCCCAACAATTAAGATAATCAAAAAGAGGGTGAAGAATCAAAAGGAAATTAACGTTACAAAGTTGACCACAAAACCAGCCAGATTCATCCTCCATTTTAACGTGTGAGGTTGACACTTCATATGGCCGAATCCGAAGGTGTCATAAATAAAAAATATCTTCTTCCTTATGTCTTCTAGAAGCTCTCAAAATTTCAGGAATTTTGGCTCAGCCGTTCGGATGTTATGGTCGAAATGGTGGGACAAATTTCTGTGCATTAATGTCGGGTCCACCATTTAAATCTCAACTTCAGATCCCTTTATCATCATGAAAAAATCAGAATTAGATCCGGCCACAGTTTAATAAAATGATCCTCATATTTTTATCTTTCTACTGTATAAATTTTAACTTCATTGGGTTTAGTTTATGGGCCCCACATTTGTTTGATGGGCCTTAGGCCCATTATGCTTTTTCCAGCAAGTTTCTGCCTTCAGGCGCAAAATTCTCCATCTTCCTTTGGGATTCATCCATCGGACCTAAAAGAAAAAATTTTCCAAACAAAGTGATCAATCATATCCCAAAATTTCAAATTCATAAAATGAATTTAATTTTGTCCACAAATAAATGAATGATTGGGCCCAAATTTACATTTTAAACATGAATTGCATTTAAGATGAGAAATGAAGTTCTATTTATGTAATGCACTAAAAAAATGTTTGTGGACTCTGGAACAATTAATTTAAAGATATTAAAAATGAATATTATCCACTTTAAGTTACTAATCACACCCCCCAACTTGAGTTTTTCTAGTCCCGAGAAAAATAAATTACAAATATGAAATTCAAATCCCCTTTTCCAAAAACATTTAAATACACATTGCTCACCCAAAGACCTCATACCAAAAAATTATGGAACCCATCAAAATCATTTAAAAAAAGCTAGGTCCATAAGCATATCCCAAGCCCAAGCCCATTCCTTTGTTCAAATTCATCGCCACATTTCATCCAATTTCAATTAAGCATGATAAAGTGTTGTGCATCACAAAAGATATGGGGCCCATTTTATTGTTCAAGGGGAATAAATGGAAGCACTAGGTGGAATCACATTAAACCTTAAAATGAGTATCCTTTTTTTTGATTTTTTTTCTTTTACCACAATAGATATGAAAATACTAACTCTGGGCAAGACAACAATTGAGTCACGATCCCCAAGTGTCGGACGCCACACATATTGTCAATTTCATGCTCTACAATAGAGATATAAAGCCTAACTCTGGGAAAGAAAACTATGGAGTCACGATCCCCAGGTGTCGGATGCCACACATTTGGACAAAACATTGCTCTATGTGGTCAATTTTTTATTTTATTTTATTTTTTTTTTTTTTTTTATACTCAAATTAAACTAAAAGTGACCCCAGAACCCTATGCTATAATGAAAGGGACCCGAGAACTCAAATTTACACCCACAATCCAGTATACGTGCATTGTGGCATTTTTATTAAGAGGATGAAAATGTAAACTTTGAAAAATCACATCGGACAACCGCACTTTCCAAAAACTATGCTCATGAACTTAAACTTGCATTAAAATCAGAATCAAGGCATACAAAATTATTTGATATCCAATTTTATAGTTTGCAATGTGTGTTATCATGTTCAAGGTTAATGGAATTTTTTCTTTCCATGCATGTCCTTATTGAAAAAAAAAATCATTTTTTATTTCACCTCCCCCCAACATAGAATAACATTGTCCCCAGTGTTTAAAGAAAAGAAAATTTAGAAGGGGGTAGGAGAGGAGTTCAAAGAAGAAATTTAAAATGATAATCATGGAATTAAGTCACCTGGTGGTTGATGATGATAGTGCATGCCATAGTCTTCCTTCAATCCTGGATTTTAGTCTCAGTGGCTTGGATGGTGGTGAATGGATTTTCCTAATGACTTATGACATGTCCTTTTATTTTTTTAACCTATAAAAACATAAAAATAAACAAAACAAAATAAACTGATGATACATTGTCTTCTTTTTAGATTTCTGGGTAAGGTATTACTCAAAGATCACGCCACGTGACACGAATGAATATGGCGCTCCCCTTTTATACCCATCCTTACTCATAAAAGAAGAACAGGTCAACAGTCTATGGTAATTTATTATATGAAAAAGAAAATGCTTCAAAATTATTAGAAACATGAAAACCATGGGTTGCCTCCCATGCAGTGCTTTTGTTTAACATCGTTAGCTCGACTTGAACCCCCCAACTTATCCAATTCCAACTTTCAAAATTTTAATGAACCCATCTTTCTCCACTTCAACAAGATTGAGATTGATTGTTTTTTTGAAATTTGTTTCGTAAGAAATCCTATTTTCTACAATGATTGGTAAAATACAATGAATATCTAAAATGGTTGATCGTGTTTTGTCTGGAGTATTTCTTATGATTTCAAGTTTCATTCTGACATGGTGAGATTCTTGATGAAAATTGATGATAATTGAATGGTCTTGGTTATCATAAATAGAGGGATTATTGAGTTGGGAAGGAAGTATTAAAACATCGAGTTCAGTTTGATTGAATTTTCCTAAAGAAGAATGATAATTTGAATAAAAAATTGTTTCTTCTTTAAAAACATTTGAAAGAATTGGTTCCTTTTGAAAAGATGATTCATCCCCAAAATTTTCCATTTGAATTTCATGAGTGGGTATAGACAAAATATTCGTTATATCTCCCAATGGTTCAATGATCAGTGATTCTAAAAAATTGTTATTGGAGCAATATTCCGAACACTCAATCCATGAAGACAAATTTTCCCCTTGTGAATCCATAAAATTAATTTCCTCTTGATTTAAGCACCCATCAACAATTCCTTTATTATCTTCAACTATCCCAAATCCAATGGTTGGTTCTTCAATAAAGGCATGAGGGGTTTGTGTGTTACAAGATTCTTCTATCAATATTGAGTAAGGGATGGTTTGAGTGGGAATGGGGTCCACACAAGTTTTAATGCTTTGAAGTTCTTGTCTAAAACTTGATACCTCTGAATTCATTTTTTCCATTTGTTCACACAATTTTTGAAGAATTGTTTCAGGATTAGGATTGATAGATGTTTTGACATCATGGACTTCCTCATTATTCATCCTTTGAATCATTCTTGATAGGTATGGAAATTGATCTCTTAAACCTTCATCATTACAAATTTCGTTCATGTTATTAGGGGTGCGGTATTAATTCAAAGGTTGATTAAAAAATGTTGGTGATTCCCAATGTGAATTTTCAAACTGATTACATCCTGAGTTTGTGAAGGGATATTGTTGATTATACTCCATTGGATTTATTTGAAAATTTGGAATCGTGATTTTCGGGGGTCAAAAAAAAGAAAGGGGAAAAGAGAAGAGAAATGGGGATGAGAAAATAGAAATGAGGGAGAATAGAAAGATGTTCTAAGGTGACTTACTTGGTCCCCGGCAACGGTGCAAAAAATTGGTTGCACCCAAATTTACCCTACCAGTAAAAGCAGTCATTGAAGTACAAGTAGGGATAGAATCCACAGGGACCGAAGAAGAAACCTTGAGACACTAAGATTGGATACGGGATTGGCTATACAGTGGCCAACTTTGGATTGAATTGATTTGAAGAAATATTGATTTAATTTAAAGAACAAAACAAATAAAATTACTTGAATTAAAACAACTAATTAAGGTGAGTCGATCCTAGGTTGTCTCTTGGGCTTTATTGGATGTATTTGTTTTTCATTTGATTTTCTATTCATCGGTTCAAGAGGTATCCATTAAATGAAATAATCCCTCAATATCATTCTCCGATTTAATCTATACACAATTTCAAGGATAATCACCAATTCACTTAGAGGATCAATTAAATGAGCACTCCAAGGAATTGGATCATACTAGCACTCAAAATGTGTCATTGTTAAAGTCGGTGAAGACAAAGAAGAAGATAAATCAAAGAAAGGAACTCTTAAAATAAAGAACAAATTTAAGAATTTAAGAACATCAAATAACATTCAATCCAACTCATGAAACTCCCTAGGATCAACCCATAAAAGGTTAGACCTCCATTGATGCTATTCAATCAATGGAAGTGGTTAATTGACTTAAAGAATCAGAATTGAAGAAGAAAGAAAAAAACATAAATCAAAATGAACACTCCACCATTGTGTGATGAATTCACAAGTGCGGGTGTGAATAAATTCACACTACGATTAAAAGGTATCAACGTGTGAAGAAAAGGAAAATAAAAAGTGAAAAAGAATAAATTTTATTAAAATACTAAACGTGAATGAAAAACTTACATTAGAGAAATTGACGATGCCATTACAAAACGAAAGCGGGAAATTACAATTGAAAGAAAAACTTGGATTCAAAGGAAAATATTCGATCCAATTCCCTTCACCACCATCTCCTTATATAGGAATATTAGGAGCCTTATGTCCACCCCCAACAATAAATTCACCCCCCAACAATTAAGATAGTCAAAAAGAGGGTGAAGAATCAAAAGGAAATTAATGTTACAAAGTTGACCACAAAACCAGCCAGATTCATCCTCCATTTTGATGTGTGCGTTTGACACTTCATACGACCGAATACGAAGGTGTCATAAATATAACATATCTTCGTCCATGTTTCTTCTAGAAACTCTCAAAAGTTCAGGAAATTTGGCTTATAATTTTGGAAGTTATGGTCGAAATGGTGGGACGGCGTTCTGTGCATTAATGTCGGGTCCACCATTTAAATCTCAACTTCAGATCCCTTTATCATCATGAAAACATCAGAATTAGCTCCAGCCACAGTTGAATAAAATGATCCTCATATTTTTATATTTATACTATATAAATTTGAACTTCATTGGGTTTGGTTTTTGGGCCCCACATTTGTTTGATGGGCCTTAGGCCCATTATGCTTTTTCCAGCAAGTTTCTGCCTTCAGGCGCAAAATTCTCCATCTTCCTTTGGGATTCATCCATCGGACCTAAAAGACAAAATGTTCCAAAAAAAAGTTATAAATCATATCCCAAAATTTCAAATTCATAAAATGAATATAATGTTGTCCACAAAGAAATGAATGATTGGGCCCAAATTTTCATTTTAAACATGAATTGCATTTAAGATGAGAAATGAAGTTCTATTTATGTAATGAACTAAAAACAATGTTTATGGACTCTGGAACAATTAATTTAAAGATATTAATAATGAATATTATCCACTTTTAGTGACTAATCAACCTCTCAGAAAAGAAAGGGAATGTTTCTAGACAGGCTATCTTTCTTGAGAGGGAGCACATCCTCAAAAAGGATAGTGGGAGTACGATTGAAATTGATGAAGTTGATTCTCAAGATACATAGGATTTGGTACAAGAACACATTCCAAAGGTCCCCATGGAAGGGGTGGTTCCTGAAACACAAGTACTGCGTAGAATCACAAGAGAGGTAAGGGAACTAGATAGATATGGTTTCCTTG
>CAUJRU010004695.1:0-12538 GCA_963277665.1 Viscum album
TGACAATATTTATACCGTTATATTTTATTTATAACCCACATTTCACCCTTTTAACTCTTACACTGAAAAACATTAATTTTTACTCTTTGAGGGTTATTATAGTTACTATAAAATGAAAAAGTCAAATATATAAAATATGGAACATATTTTAAACCATAACCGAATCATTTATATAAATTTAATATTTTCATGAATTTTATATCATTTTATAAATATTATTTACTATAAAATATCCATAATGGAAATTTTTAGAACAATTAATTAATTTTACATCAATAATATTAATAAAACATCTATAATTAGAAAAAAAAAACTATTTTATTATGTACCTAACATGTTAGGTTAAAACCTAAAATTCCTTGATCACATTATTTTTCCCAAATTTTAATATTTTTAATATCAATTAATCTATTATTTTACAAATAGAATTATTACTCCATCATGGTTCTGTAAGAATTTAAGGTATCTATTTTTCACTAAAATTTAATAATTAAGTTTTAGGATAAGTATAAATTCTTTATATTTTATAATAAAATTTATAATCATTTATTCCATGAATGGCCCATAGGCCTTCTTTTTTTATTGATTTTTGATAACCCCCTTTCAAGGGATGATAGGGAACCCTTACTAGGCCTTTCGGCATAGAAATTACATTGTCCATAGGCTTGAAGACATTACAGGACCTGTAGGTCTTAAGAAAATCATACAGACTATGACTACTTGAAACCGACCCTCCCCAGCATCTACATCATGATCAGCTCTCCACCTTTTTATGAATATTCTGTTTGCATGTCCATGTGCAGGTGCACAAGCACGGTACTGATGGAAAATTCCATACCCTCACAATCTTCCTAAATCAGTTTTAGCCCATGCTCTTGGTGAAAGCGCCCTACTCTTGAATCCCTTTCTGGGGTGGTTCTTGTAGAATCTTTCTATGCAACTGCATATCAGGTGGTCCTGAAGGCCTTGAGGTGGCTCGAAGACCATGAGGTGGCCCAAAATCCTTATTGACCCAAAGGCCTTGGGTGGCCTGAAGGCCTTAAAGACTCCAACCCAAATTAGTGGCCCAAGGTGAATAGTTCTCGCTGCTACAGTACCAAACAGTACCGAACAATAACTACTACTGTACCCCGCTACAGTACCACTACTGTACCTGCTAGAGTACCTGCTACAATATCCTCCAAATTATTCCCCTTCATAGTTTAAAATCTGGGTTTCGTGGATGCATGAAAGGTGCTGTCGTGGGTGATTTCAAATGATGTTTGGTTTTGGGTTACTTAGGTGCAGCTGAGTGGATGACCAATGTCATCTCTCAAAGGAGGAAGAAAATTATAACAACTTCTTAAAGGTATTATAAAAATAAAATAAAATGGAATAAAAACTATACTTGTAAGGATGTGGGGTTGTTTATCATTTATTGAACAATAATAAGTTTTTTGGAAGAAGATTTCATTTTTTTGTTTTTATTTTTGAAATGAAGTTCAATTAAAAATACACAACAAGAAGATGTTTTTTAGAAAATAATTAAAAGCCATAATCGATCTGACTCTACCTATTCAATTGATTAGTTATCATTATCATTCAAATTAACATTCACTTAATTATGATCCCATAATTTTTTAAATCACAAACCCTACGAGATTTAACATTACCACAAAGATGATGTGAATTTAACCCTAGGAAATCATCGGAACATGACATCATAGAACCCTTCTTTGATTGATGTTCTAAGGTTAGATTATGGTTAGTGGTAATTTAAGTCACATTTCTATTCTGGTTATTGTGGATGAATTTTGTTTAGGGAATATATTTGAACTCTACAAACTTATCCCATGTGGTCTTGTATTACTGATTAAGTTTGCGCTCTCACAATTTAAACAAAACCTCGACCTCACGTGTTTTGGTGTTAATTGTTCAATTGATTTCTTAGTTTCTTATAATTTAATACCACAATTCATGGATCATATTATGTGAATTATATTATCTTAATGATTCAAAATAATTAAATAACGATGGTAGAAGATAGATCGATCACTAGAAAACTACTCTTCCAGGGGCGGTGTGGTCATCGTGGAGACGTTTTGCATGAGAAATAGATTGAAAGGGGAGATTCCAATCTCGTCTCCACACTTGATTCCAAACTAGTCAGATATATTAAGAGAAGAATATATTTGAACAAAACTGAAGAAATGAGAAGAAATAAAAGATTAATAAAGAAGTTTATTATATAAATGGAAACATAACAACATGATGAAGAGAAGACGGCTTCAATGAGGGGATCCTTGCTTCAAGAGATACCCCTCTTATGATGGTTGGAGAATTTGGGTGAAACCAATTTTCTTTTTCCTCCAATATCCTAATGCATGTCCCAACCCCTCCAAATGATAAAACACTAATTTATAGAGTGGAGGGGAGGTCAGGTTACAAGTGGATTCAAATGTGAATGGGGAAATTTGTCCAAATATTTTAATCCAACTTACACCACCCCTTTTCCTACCAAAAGGAGAGAATCAACTCTTCTTCTACCTGGATTATTTATGTAAAATTGAATCGTCGAGAACCTCTCAATATTTATGCCTAATACAAGCACAGATAAAGATGTTATGGCCCAAATACAGAACCCATGTCCATTCTAGTGAGTCCAACCAACCATTAACTTAATGTCCCATTTACTCCATCCAAATGCACTCTTTAGATCTAGTGTCCTGAATAAAAGTTGTAGAAAATTAATTTAGTAACACTGTTACAAAATTTTAAGTTCAAATAAGTTATATTCAAATATATATGTGCGAAATACTACAATACATTTTAAAAGGGTAAAACTGTAATTTTCATCAAATTTTCAAATGAATGATCTATTCCCAAATATTTCATAAATGAATATATTTAGCATGATGTGAGGAAATTATTTCATTTATTATCAATAAAATATTTAACAAAATAGTGTTTTATCAACTCCCCCACACTTACCCTTTTGCACTCCTGGGAAAAACCTCATATCAAGTAAACATCAATATCAAATCAAAACAAATTTTAAAACACATATCCTTGAGAACCAACAATTATACACCAAGAAAAAAAAGATATCATGCCTCATAAAAAAACCATTATTTCAAGTTCTCTATTTTTATTATTCAATATATTTCCACTTCATTTATCCTCCCATGAATACAATTATTATCTCATTAGAATTTTCTCTTATCACACAAATGTCTATTTTTTAGCAATGTCTTTCTCATACAAACTCATACAAGGGTAACCATAGGCTTCATAAATTCCTACATCACCACCTAATATAAGTCAAGGACATATGTTAATCACGAAGACTTTTCAGGGTTGTTTTGTGGATTTCGGTTAGTAGGATTAAGATGTGAAAAATTTTGAGGCTAAATGAGGGGGGCTTGACTCTTTTTGTAGAAAAATTACGTTAATCTAATTATCACATAAAAATGGTCTCCCACTAAATTACCAAAGAATCAATTCATGTTCATCACCATGAAAAATAAACAAATTTCCACAACAATCAGCATTTCAGGAGTAAAAATGTCAATCTTCTCAAGAATGATTTTTTTGAATGTTCCAGATAGGCACGACTTTGTTCCTCTATTATAAGCTCCAGAAAGGCGCAACTTCAGTTATCATGGAATCTCCAGAAAAGGAAAAAATTTCAATATAATTATTTTATTCAGCAGCAAACACATCCCTTCAGAATTTAATTTTCCACCCAAAGTATCACAAAATTTTGTAACACAACACAAGATAGCTTCCCCCACACTTAAGTTCAACTAGATTATGAAATTTAACTTCAAGAGTTGGTTGGATAGGTAAAATTGTTGTGTAATGTGGCTAACCTAACTGGACATTCATAGATTCTAAGGGCTAAAAGAATTAAATGCTCATGATATGCCATTATAGAATGTATTCTTTGAAATAGGGGCATTAATACCAAAAAAATGCCTCAATCATTTAAAACATAAGTACTTCAAACCCTTATGTTTTGACAGGAATAAATAAAATTCTGGTTAAATCAAGCATGGTTTGGTTATCTCAAGAAGTGAGGTGAATGTGAGGAATATGAAAATAATGGTTAGTAATCCCCCCAGGAAAGTGATTTCAAATATAAAGACAGCGAGATGTGGCATGAGATTCAAAATACAAAGAACTTTTCATGAAATTACTAAATATTTGAACTTCAAACAAAGTAATTGTGAACATTCATTTAAGCTCGGTTTCACTGGAAAAATTGTTTCACTTACTGATATGGATTTCAAAATGGTTATGAGAATCATTTTAGCTCAAAAGTTTCAAAAAAACAAAAAACAGAAAAATAAACACACACAATTTGAAAACCCCAATTTTTTTTGAATATCATTGAAAAAAGGAAAATAATTGAAATTACTAAACTAAAAGGTTACTTAACCCACACTTAAAATATTGAATTGTACTCAATGTGAACCCATTAGATGATATATCTACCTAAAATGTATAATTTTAAATAAGACAAAGATTAAAGATGTGAAAAGGTTAAGAACAGTCTGATATACTCAACTGATGATGAGGTCATGTAGTGTGATGAAATCCACTGCATCAGTAGGAAGTCCCTCGATGTATTTCTTCAAATGTTTCCCATTGAATATTAAGATGATTACAGTGTCCTCTTGTGTGATATAAATAGCACCATAAGGAAAAATATTACTCACAACATAAGGACCTAACCACTTGGAACGCAACTTACCAGGCATCAGCTTCAGTCATGAACTATAGAAAAAGATTTTCTCGCCAACTTGAAATTCTTCTTTCTGGATCATTTTATCATGAGATGATTTTGATCTTTACATATAGAGCCTTGAGTTGTCATATGAAGACAATCGAATCTCCTCAAGATCATGAATTTATAGCTTCCTTTGGATTCCCTCTTGGGCCAAATCCATGTATCATTTCTTTATAGCCCAACAAGCTCGATGCTCAACTTCCAAGGGGAGATGAAATTATTTCCCAAAAACAATCCAAAATGGGGACATATCAATGGGAGTTTTGTATTTTATTCTATATACCAACAATACATCATCCAAGTACTTTCTCCAATCCTTCCTATTTGGTTGTACAGTTTTCTCCAAAAAATGTTTCAACTCATGATTTCAAACCTCATCTGGGCCATTTGTTTGACGGTGGTATAGTATTGATGTTTTGTGTGTCACCACATAATTACGATAAAAGGAAGCAAGATTATGATTATTGAAGTGTGTCCCTTGGCCACTGATGATGGCCTTTGGTACTCCAAACGGGAAAAAAATCTATACTTTGACAAAGTCCACCACAACATGAGAATCATCAGTCCTGGTGGCCATAGCCTCCACCCCTTTTCTCACATAATCAACAAAAACCAAAATATATAGGAAACCAAATGATCTTAGAAAAGGACCCATAAAATTTATTCCCCATACATAAAAAATTTCACATAATAGTATGGGTTGTTGGGGAACCTCGTGTCTCCTAGAAATGTTTCCCATGTGTTGGAAATGTGAGCACGACTTACAATACACATGAGAATCATGTAATAATCTAGGAAAAAAAATAATACAAAGTATAAAACATTCATAGATGTCTGTTGGATTATAATGTTTTCACCACATGAAAATGTATGACAGAATTGTAGAACATACTCATACTCATGATCAGGAACACACCTCCTAATAACTTGGTGACTACACATGTTCCATTTGTGTGGATTATCCCAAACATAAAATATGGAATCAATCTTTAATTTTTGGACCTGTTGTTTCTTTTAATTTTCATGGATTTTTGAGGCAACAAAGTAGTTAACTAAATCTGGATACCAAGGATGTGTACCTGAGATGGAATAAAGATGATCATCGGGGAAAGTGTCCTAAAGTGGTACCTAGTACAAGGTGTCATCCTTTAGTGTGTGAGTAATCCTACTAATGTGGTCCACGACCAATTTTTCTGACCCCGTTTTTTCCTTCATCTCAATATAATATTTTTGAAGAAGGAGCATCCATTAGATTAGCCTGGGCTTTGTGTATGTCTTGTTTAAGAGGTACCTTAGAGCTGCATGGTCAGAAAAAAACTACTTTAGATCCCAATAAATATGAAAAGATTTTATCTAAAGAAAATATGACAACAAGATACTCATTTTATGTGTTTGTGTAGTTTTATTGGACTAAATCTATTGTACTAAATGCATAGGCAATAACATTTGAACATCCCTCCACCCTCTGAGATAAGACAGCTCCAACTATGATGTTGGAGGCGTCACACATAAACTCAAAAGGAATCTCCCACCGTGGGGGATGTATGATTTGTGGAGTGGTCAGAAAATTCTTTAGCTCATCAAAAGAAGTCCTACAAGAATCATTAAACACAAAATCATGATCCTTTTGAAGTAATCATGACATAGAAAGATAAATCTTACTAAAATATTTGATGAAGGGCCGATAAAATCCTACATGCCCTAGGAAAGATCTAACATCACACACACATGAAGTATATGGTAAGGATGAAATAATACCTACCTTTGATCTATAAACATCTATCCCATGTTTTGACACTACATACCCTAAGAAAATTCCATGATCTTCCATGAAATAACACTTTTCAAAGATAAAGACCATATTCTTCTCAATACAACGATTCAACACCTTTCCCAAACTACTTATACATTCATCAAATGAATCCCTATACACTATAAAATCATTCATTAATACCTCCATGTAGGTCTCAATAAAATCATAAAAAATACTCACCATGCATCTCTGGAAGGTACCTGAGGCATTGAAAAGTCCAAATGGGATCCTTCAGTAGGAAAAAGTGCCAAAGGGATAGGTGAATGTAGTCTTCTCCTGATCCTCTGGAGCTATATGAACATGAAAATATCCAAAAAATCCATACATGAAACAATAGTGTAACTTCCCAGCTAGTCTCTCAAGCATCTAATCAATAAACAGGAGGGCGAAATTGTCTTTGCGAGTGGACTGATTTAGTTTCCTATAATCTATACACACACGCTAATAGACATACCTTGGTATAATGTTATTTTAAGAATTTGGCATACCTTGGTATTTGTTTAATGGCTTCACGTAAAAGGATTTTTATCTCCACATGCTTGAATGTGTCCAAAAAATATTTTTTCATCGCCTCCTCCCCCATATTCTTGTTTTGTACAACCCTTTTTGGAAATGGAAGGGGTTTAGGAGGAACATCATCAATCTTTTTCTTACCTTTATACTTCTCTTTTGGTTTCTCTTCAGCTGGTCATGAATGGGGATTCTCTATATTTTTGGTGAATCTCGGTGGAACGATAGGTGTAGATGTATTAGTTGATTTCTTCCCACTTCTCAATGTGATGACAATAAAATTCCCTTTTGGATTTGGAGTAGGTTTAGATGGTAGATTTCTAGAATTCTTACTTACCAGTTCATAGAGGGCAGTGGAAATCTGGCTCATTTGAGTCTTCAACTCCCTCAGCTCCGAACCTTGACTCTTCAGCACATTCTGTTGATTAAGAACAATTTTTTTCAAGAGTTCATTAGTGTTATAATCTACCTTGGATGGGGGATTCCCTTGTTGTTGGCTTGTTGATGGTTGAGTTTCAAATATCTTTTGGGGTTGTTGGAAACCCTGTTGGTGAGGTAGAGGCTGGTGGAAGTTTTGTTGAAAAGGGGGCCTGTGTTGTTTTCCAGAGCCATAACTCATGTCAGATTGATCCTTTTACTCTTGGTTGTATGTTGGAGAAAATTAATCAAACTTATTTTAGGGGTATATCTGTTGTTCCTTCTGATATGGTCTCCCTGGGAATATAGCTGCACAATCATTGGTTTCTTGTTGTTGCGGGCAATAGTCAGTTGGGTGACTTGTCTCAGTGAAAATTACAAACGGCCTTGAAGGAGGGGGTTGAGATTTCTTTTGAGACAATGCAATATTTCTCACCATAGCGTTTAATTCTTCTAACTTGGTATTAATCAAATGACTATCAAGAGAAGAAGGGCATACCTGATGTACTCCCCTAACATGTAGTGTACCTCGACCACAAAATTGTTGGGAGTTTTCAGTCATCTTGTCAATCAATGAACGTGCAGCTATTGGTGTCATTTCCACCAAAGCTCCTCTAGCTACAAAATCCACCATTCTCCTCTCTATAGGTTTGAGTCCTTCATAGAAGTATTGGATGAGGAGTTTCTCACTGATTTGGTGATGTGGGTAGCTTGCACACAACTTCATGAATTGTTCCAAGTTCTCATACATTGAACCCCATTGGTCTTTCTTGATCCCAGAGATCTCCTTACGTATGGAAGTTTTCATTGATGCTAGAAAAAAATCTCTTCAAGAAAAGACGATTCAAATCATTCAAAAAGTTACTTCTTCAGGATGTAAATAATACATCCAATCTTTTGCAGCTTCATTAAGTGAAAATGAAAATGCTCTTAGTTTGATATGATCTTCAGAAAAAATTTCATGGTTTTAAGTATAAGAAAACAGCATTAAATTATTTAATGTGTTTATTGGGATACTAACCAGAGAGTCCATGAAATTTTGGAAGTAGGTGAATTAATCCAGATTTCAGTTCAATATCTGATTCGATATTTGGGTATGCAATACAATTTGGTTGATAATTGATATCAGGTGCATCCAATTATCAAATGGTTATATTAATTTAATTTCCATTATTTTCAGCCATTGGTTCTTCTTTTATGTTTGAATTTTAATTTCTTCTAATTTCAATGATCTTGGAGTGGATGAATTCTCATACTGGTTGAATGTCCAAACTTCATGTAGACTAAGAATGTCTGATTCGAGCCCTAAGGTTGTGTTCAATATCAGGGTCAATATCTAAGAGATATCTGGGAATAGTTCATGTCATAAATAAAATAAAAATGAAAATATGGAAAGTGGACCATAGTAAAATAAAAATTAGAAGATTGAGTTGATGGTCCAAAAAGACGTAGATGAAAATAAAAGAAAAAGAAATTCATATTAGGTAAAGAAGGAAGAAAGAATAGAGGAATAGAGTAATGTGTAAAATAAAATAAATACCTATAATTGGTTGATATAATTACTTGACTCCCAAAAAACGATCCCAATTTTAAAGGCACTGTTGTGGGAACTTTCAAATGATGTTCGATTTCGAGTTACGTAGGTGCAGGAAAGTGGCTGACCAAGGAATCTCTCAAAGGAGGAAGCAAATTATAACAAATTATTAAAGGTATTCTAAAAATAAAATAAAAGGGAATAAAAAAAATTCTTGTAAAGATGTGGGGTTTTTTATAGTTTATAAAACTATAAGAATTTTTCTAGAATAAGATTTCATTTTTTTTTGTTTTTTATTTTTGAAATGAAGTTCGATTAAAAATACTCAACAAAGAAGATCTTTTTAGACAATATTTAAAAGGATTAATCGATCTAACTATACCTATTCAATTGAATATTTATCATTATAATTTAAATTAACATTAACTTAATTATGATCTCTTAATTTGTTAAATCCCAAACCCTATGAGAATTAACTTTACCACAAAGATGAAGTGAATTTAACCCTAGGGTAACTTTGGAACTTGCAATCATAGCACCCTGATTTGATTGTTGTTATAAGGTTAGATTATGGTCAGTGGTAAATTAAGTCACATTTATATTCTGGATAATGAGGATGAATTGTGTTTAGGTAATATATTTGAACTCCACAAACTTATCCTGTGTGGTCTTGTATTACTGATTATGTTTGTACTCTCACAATTTAAACAAAACCTCTACCTCGCGTGTTTTTGTGTTAATTGTTCAATTTATTTCTTAGTTTCTTATAATTTAAGAACAATATTCATGGATCATATTTGGATAATTAAATTATCTCAATTATTCAAAATAATTAAATTAAGAGGGTAAAAGATTCATCGATTACTAGAAAACTACTCTTCCATGGGCGATGTGGTCATCGTGGAGACGTTTTGCATGATAAAAATATTGAAAGGGTAGAACCCAATCTTGTCTCCACTCTTGATTCCAAACCAATTAGGAAGATTAAAAGAAGAAGATATTTTAACAAAACAGAATAAATAAAAGAATAATAAATAATTTTATTACATAAATGAAAACATTACAACATGATGAAGAGAAGAAGACTTCGATTAGGGGATCATTGCTTCAAGAGCTACCCCTCTTACAATGGTTGGATAATTTGGGTGAAACCAATTATACTATGTATCCAATCTCCTAATGAATGTCCCAATTCTTCAAAATGAGAAAAAAAAACTAATTTATTGAGTGGAGGGGAGGCTAGGTTATAAGTGGTTTCAAGTGTGAATGGAGAAATTCGGAAAAATATTTTAATCTAACCTGAACCGCCCATTTGACTACAAAAACGCATGAATCAGATCTCCTTACAGCAAGATGATTTGTGATAAATTGAATCCTAGATCTTAATTCAAAATTTGGGCCTAATAAAATCAAGGATGAAGAAGTTATGACCCAAATACATAACTTATGTCTATTCTGGTGAGTCCAGCCCACCATTGACTTAATGTCCCATTTACTCCATCCAAATGCACCCTTTAGCTCTAGTGTCCTGAATAAAAGTTTTATAAAATTAAGTCTGGAACACTATTACCAAATTTTAATTTCCAATAAGTCATATTAAAATATTTATGTTCGAAATACTACAATGCATTTTAAAAGGGTAAAACTGAAATTTTCATCAAATTTTCAAATGAATGATCTAATCCCAAATATTTCATAAGTGACTATATTTAGCACATTTTGTAGAAATTATGAATTTTATTATCAATAAAATATTAAAAAAATAGTGTTTTATCAGTGCACTTAGAGTGGCCTCACCAACTAGGCTGAGGCTTATTTACATCATTCATTCCCTTTGTACAAGTCCATGTTAAAAGAATTTTAATTATTAAAAACAATAGGGTGACTGTTTGTCTATTCTTTGAATAAAATATTAAAAAGGAAAAAATCCCATACATATTTCCCAAAATATCATAAATTCAATCTTTGAATGATTATAAATTATATATAATCATCTAATAAAAATTTGGAAAGTGTTATTCTAATTTTGTAGTCCTTAACATTTTATTTTTAACCTTATATTACTCAATTTTCCCTTTACCATGATAAAAAATTACAATGTCTGCTATTAATATTGTAAAAATGGACCTATTTAATAATTTTTTACTCATTGATTCCAAATATAGAATTTTTTTATAAAAAGTTAACTCGCAAAATTAGTATAATTTAATTTAAAAATAAACAGGAAAAACAAAACAAAAACAAGTTTTTTTAAATATCACATTTAAATATATAATGTTTTTATAAAAAAAATAAATTATAAAATCCATTTAAAAATAATAAGTGAATTATTTTAATGAAAATAAATTAATTAAATTTTAATACTTTTTAAAAAAATAATTTTACTTTGATAATAATTAAATTTCTGGTTTCAATAAGAATCAATATCTATTATCTATACTAATTTCTATAGATCCTATTCCACATGTCACTCCCTCCACGCTCCATATCCTTAAAATTTCTATACTCCCGTGATTCTATTATCCTTACAACTCTACAATTCCCCAAAACCCTACGCACCCTCTGATTCGTCATCCTCTCCCTCGTATGTGCTTCAAGTTACCACTATCTCGTCATAGCTGCTTCAAAATAAGGATGAGTTAACATTTAAAAAAATGTCCTGGAATTTTGGTAAAGGATAGAGTGAAGGGTTTGCTATCAAAACATGCATGTATGGATACTAAAAGTGAATGTGTCTCTACCAAAAATATACCCAGGGGTGAAAACATTGACAAGATGTTTTAGGCCTGACTCGGGGTAATCTGGTACATGATAACTGGCCATGCTACACACCTAGTTTGACAGTCTTGAGGGATATGCTTTGGAAATTCAAAAACACTTCATGAACCATCATAAAGGATTTAAATATAAATTTTCAGTGAATAACCTAGGATGAACCTAGGGTTTGATAGATTAATGAATGTTTCATGATTTATAAATCATATAAGTAATTATTTTCATAACAATGTGGTTTTTTTCTATGATAAGTAATATTGAAGCTATACTTGTGGTTTTACTCAATAGTGGGAACCGAAAGGAAACTGATTAAAATTTAATGTTATGGATGATTTATTGAAGATAAGTCAAGTGGGATGATCACTTGAGTGAAAGATATTGTGATCATGCCTAATTAGTTTCCACAAAACCCTATTAACAATGTATACCTAAACAAATAATCAGTCTCACTAAGGAATAAAATGAAATTGTTCACTAATAGTTCAGGTAATGGAGATCATGGAGGAAAGAAGATTCAGTTTCCTTTTTGTCAAGAATGTAGAAATAATCACCTAAGTGGACGTCTTAGAGGAATATAAAGATGTTTTGACGGTGGTAAATAAGGACACACAGAAAGTTACTGCATGGGAAAAATGAAGAGTTCGACTAACGAAATGGATGACAATATTGGAATCCCAATGTCATAAAAAAATTAAGTGTTTTAAGTGTGGAATGAACA
>CAUJRU010004696.1:0-12534 GCA_963277665.1 Viscum album
GAGGGTATAATAGTATTGAATATTTTTCCACTTGAATAACAATGAAGGGAGAAATCATTTTTACAAGATATACTATATCTTGTACATTGTTACATCATTTGAATTTATTTGGATGACCAATGAAAAAATAAATAGTGATGTTATACAATTTCCCTATAGGTATCATTAATTTTTACATCATCCAATTATCATTTTTCCATTATACATGAACTTTATAACATAATAGGGACCTTGATTTAATTTATAAAAAAATATTCTGCATATTTCCCACTACTAATTATTGTGGGGATCCTGATAGATTATCATGCTTCGTAGGTGGAAAGATAATAATTATCTTTTCTAAAAAAATTTCAGTTTCTTTATCTAATTCTGTTATTTTAAAAATAGTCCTAACTAAAATATTAATAATGATTTTTCATTAATTTCGATGACTGAGGATTTCCCTTTAAATATAGATTCCAACTAATCAAACATATACACATAATATTATTTATCTTCCTTTATATTCAACCATATTAATGGTTGATATATGATTTATGATAGGTATGATATTGTTCCCTTCACTATGAATTCCATATATAACCATGGCTTGTATATAAAAATTAGGATGCTCTCAATTCTCATCAAATAAGAGGATGGTTATTCCATTCTACATAGTTAATCTTATATATTAATTTACATCCTAGTATGGTATATTATGAGTATTTATAGTTACCCTATCATTTTATGTATAACATTAAATGATTTTAGTCATAATTTTACATAAAAGTATAAGGCATGATCATAATGAATTGTATCTTCGAAGACTAGGTACATAAAACTAATAGCATGAAACTAAATGTAACATTTCATTATTCAATATTCATAAAGATCCCCAAACATTAATTTTTCTCACACATCATCAAAGGATAACCTAGGGATATCATGAATATTGGGATGAGCTAAAAATCCCTTTAATGGAATAACAATAAGAACGAAACATTGGCACATGGAATAGAAGTCCAAAAATGATGATATAAAAATATTAACATATGGAACCACAAAATATTGGCATGGTATCATGTGTGTATTGTAACACCCCATGCTTCCATGATACGCTTCTCTTTGAATAATACAATAGTGTGTGTTCTACGCAACTTCGAGTTCTAACACACACCACAACCAATCAAACTAGCCATTATGAATTGTAATACCTAATTTTTTAAATTATATATATTTTATATTTCAAAATGGACTTCATTTTTGTATTCGGAATATCAAATTTATCCTAGGGTGAAATTTTTTAACTTTTCGGATAACACTTATATTTTGATGAATAGTGAAAATTACTAAATTTTAATTAAAAACAACATTTTTAATCGAAATAATTTATAATGATAAATTATAAATTTGAGTAGTTTTAAAGTATATTTATAATATATTTTTACCATTTAATATAATTTTGGTCATTGTAAATAATTTTACAATTAAACCGAACATAAACAAGTGTCAATCTTTTGATAGTTATTATCTCTTAAAAACACGCTTTTTGTTTTAACAACGGGAATTAATTTTAAATTAATTTCAGACATTTCAGTGTTTTGAATTTGGAAAAATGTATTCCCTATTTGGAATTAGGATGTTAATATTGTGTAAATAGGTAACTTTTATTTTTAGACATTTTGAATAATTACTGTGGTAAATATTTTATTTACCATGGTTAAGGGTAAATCTGGTAAATAAGGGTTAAAAAAATAATATTATAATAATACTAAATTACCCTTAAAAGTGTCTTAGACTTATTGGTTGATACATGTTCGACCATAGGAATCATGGGGTCGATTTTGGTACCCCATGGAGCAGCTTGTAGGTGATAGGGACAATTTATTTTAATTAAGTTAAAATGAATACAAAAATGACACAAGCATATATCTTTTAGAAAAACAATTTTTACATAAGGTTATATATGTTGGAGTTTCGACTATAAATATTCTTTATAAAGATAAAACTATTTCCTACATAATGATATTTTATTTATAATTTTTAGATATTACAAAATTTAATTTATTTATGACACAATGATGATGCAGTAATTACCATAATAGTGAAACTTTAAAATAATTGATATTATAAATACGAAAATAAATATAAATTGAGACTTTTATTGAATGAAACTAAATTTCTAGGTTAATATGACATATTAGTATTGATTTAATTGACTTTTTTAGAAGTAATCATTCTGTTATGAGTTTCACAAAAATCAATTATTGAATAGGGTCAAAATTGACATAAAAGAGTTTTTAAAACAAAAATTATATTATTAATTGATATTAAATTCCAAAAAATCTATGGTTCGTCCAAGAGACTTATATCATGATATGTGTATAATTAATGAACTACTTGGGGGTCTCTTGGATGTATATAGTTTGTTTATAAACCATATAATATAAAAATACAAAGAGACAATGTAAAAGTGAAACTAATTAACTTAGAGTTAATACTTAAATATAAGGTTAATATAGTAACCCAAACCTTTATAAATTCTATTGGTTGAATGGTTTTCGACCCATACCCACCTTAACATTTAAATAATCAACATTGGAGCCATTAGAAACCGAATATGAATTTATTATAAATTAATATTTCTAGCTTTTCTAAAGGTACCCCTCACCCCTCGTATAAAAGGGCACTAACCCTTCTCATTACTTCACACCTTCAAAGCCTTTTTGTTAGGACAAAATCTGCCCAAATACTCTCTCAACCTTCCTCACTACAACCTAGAGTTCTTAGTTTGATCATAAATCCAACCTATGGATCCCTTTTGATCAAATCAAAAGGAAGAACCCGAAAAGAGGTAATGATTTCACCACCCTCTTCCAAGTTCCTTTATTCTTCCAATTATTCTTCCTTTGTTATTACCATTCTAAAATAATAACTCCAGTATCATATATATACAGTACTGTTATTATAAATATGGTACAACCATATTCAGTATTCTATCCATCCTTTTAATAACATGTCACCATACGTGCGTATGTACGACTTACCGTCTCCACGTCGTGGTTTAACTGTTATTCAATAAATTATTATATGGATGGGTATAATAATGATGTTTAAATAATGTAAATAAAAATTATAACGTGATAATGATTCTTTATATATGATATACCATCCAATTATATATTATTTTAATATCAAAAGAATTATATTTTCGCTAGTGTGTACGTATGGATTACCGTCTCCACGACGCGATGAGATTCATTTCCAAGTTCACCATTCATCGATGATTATAAAAATATATATTACTAATAAGAATGTAATATATGACATAATAATGCTACTGGATATATATATATATATATAAGGATTTATGTACTTACATATATCTTATTCACTTACTTCTGTTCAATAATATATGAAAACAGAAACAGCGTTTATGCGTACGTACAGACTACCATTTCCATAAATGGTGTTTTCCATTTCATATATATGTCTATTATACATATTTATATTCTAAATTAAAATGATATATTTATCATGTTTTATATTCTTGAAGTATTTAAATCATTATCTAAGTGATACATCCAAGAGTGACAAGTTAAAACACATACGATAAAGAAAGTGATTATTACCTGAAATGTTAACTTAACATGGAAATTATTATTAAATGTGTAATATAAAGTCATAAATGAATCATGTATGATATCATAAATATTAATATGGTTATGGTATAATTTAATAACATACTATGATCTTCGTACAGGAGGTTAAACGTACCCTCGACTAAAGGAAAGTGCAAGGTAAGGGGGTTTCATCTCACTCCTTATTCCCGTGAGATTCATGCCATATTGCCACCATTACCTTTTGTGTGGTGTATGTACTGCCCATAATTATATTCTTTGTGTAATACAATTTCATTTATGTGTATTTACATATTCATTGTATGATACCTCTTTCATGGGTCGTATGTTTCATAAGTTACCAAATTGGTAAGGGTTTATTTCGCAATCTCTTCATTATCTGAGGTTGTTTATATGTAATAACCTAATGGGATCTCTTTATCATCCACATCCAAGTTTCCTAAAAATGTATTTCAAATTTTTTTTACTATTTAAGATAATATTGGTTAAAGTCATTTATACCCTTGTTTGACTTTTTATAAGAGTTTTATAAAGAAATATTTCCGTCGTTTTTGCAAACAAGGTGCTTTTAACCTTTTGACAAAATTTAGGAATGAATTTCTTTTTTTAACATATACGTCGGGTGCGGTTATTCTCAACTGTTATTACACCTTTGAAGCTTCCTTTACAATCTTATGAAGATATTTTCAAAATAATGGTTTTCTCTATAATTATGCCACTTTTAAATGATTTCAAAAAAGAGATATTTCTCTCAAATAGTATTGATTTCATCTATGTCAACATCCTTTGATAAATTTTAAACTTGTTTCCAGTTGATTTATTATGATACAAATCATCCATATTGTATTTATCGTTTTGTGATATTTTTAACTATGGATGAGTTATTTTAATGCCATTAATGGTTTGTGATTAATGTTTTGACATTTTGTATGTTAGTTTTAATACGAATGTTTATGTTATATTTAATCCTCTTCTTAAGATGAATATGTCGGACTAGTATGTTCCAGGTTGGGGACCAGTAAAAGTAAGCCCTCCGGGTTGGTGTCTGGTTGTTAGAGACACTCCGAGTTGGTGTCCGGTTGTTAGAGGCACTCCGGGTTGGTGTCTGGTTATTAGAGGCACTTCGGGATTGAGTCCGGTTACAGAGGCTCTCGGGTTGGGTTCCGGTAATAGTTATCCCTTAGGGCTTGGCACGAGGCCTCGACACAGAAATTAAAGTTCGGCATCATGCATTCCATCATTATGAAAGTGGTTAGTGATATTTCAAGTGATTATTCGATTAGTAGAATATCTATGTGAATAAGTAAATGGCATTATTTCATTTTATTTATTCTATATTATGCTGACGTTCAAGTTTAAAAGGATTTTGTTGTAGTTTCATACATTGCCTTAAATGTTTATTCAAATTTTTGAAAGTTACCGCTGTATTGCTTACCCTTACTGAGCATTTGAGCTCACCCCTTTTTATGTTTTATTTTTCCCAGGATTCCAAGAAGTGTAATGTGATTGATATGCAGGGTTAAGTCAAGGGAATAATGGCGTTCATAAAGATTATTTATGTTGTTTTGTACATCATAAAGTGAAAATGTATCATTCATGTATGCGATCTAATTTTCCAAGACTGCTAAACTGATCGGCTCCTTCGGGACTTGATTCCTTGTAATCATGCCAATGTATTAAATTAATGTACCAAATCTTGGTAACTGGGGTCGGGGTGTTACAGTTGGTATCAGAGGAAGTTTAGAAATAACCTTGGAAACTAGTTATAGATAAACTCTGAATAGAGCATGTATTCCTAAGATGAACTTTGAGGATTAGTATAGAAGAACATTCTAGAATTTCCGTATTCTAGATATTTTGTGAGTTTTACGAGCAATACATCCCTATCTGGATACGAGCAGGTAGAGGCGGCTCTGGCACAGATGTACCTAGGGGTAAAACCCGAAAACACCGCTTTGAGCTAGACTCGAGCGGGAACTGGTGCATGACAACGGGCCTTGATGCACTCTTGGTTACGACACTCCCGAGGGATATGCTTAGGATAATTATCATTTTCTTTACAAACCATTATTAAGGGCTTATGAGTATATACTTACTCAAATAAAACATTTTTATGATTATGGATTATATCCATAAACTGTTCAATTTGTGTTAGGTATTTTACAAGTTTTGTAATTATTCATTGCAATTCATAAACTGAACTAGTTTATGTTATTGTATAGAAATGGCACCCAGAAGAAGGAATGTGAAATCCTGTAATATGTTTGATCCAAAGAGTAAGAAGGATCATATCTTTCATGGTCCTATGCCAAAATTTAAAAGGGAAGTATTTTCCCACGTATTATCATCATATGATGAAATTGTATCATGTGTTGATAAGATGAGTAAATAATTCTCGGAGTCCTATGTATTTTAAGGGAAGCAAGATAAGAAAAAGATGGAAGAGAGAAATATGGGTAAAGGGAAGAGGGAAAAGAAGAATTTTCCTATATGTGATAACTATGGGAAGAAACACCCTGGAACTTTCCTGGAAGGAATGAGAGTTTGTTATAAGTGTGGAGGAAGAGGGCACAAAGTACGTGACTGCAAGGGTAAGAAAATGGTTTCAAATGTACAATGCTTCATTTGAAAGGAGTTTGGACACTATGTGAACCTATGTCCCAGTCATCAGACTATGCCACAAATGATGCTATTGGATAATAATCATGTTATGATACTACCACAGATGAAGAGGAATGACTAGTGTTCTTATGTTGTGATTTTAGAATTATTTCATTTAAGTGTTGTATCAATAATGTTCTGGAAATAAATAAGGATTGTACTGCAGTACTATTTAATTAAGGATTTGAGATTTTATGGTACTAAGAAAAGTGACTCCACAGCGAGTTAAATTTCTTTCTGGAAATTACATGGTTGAAGGAAAGATAAACCTTAATATGGCCCTAATATTGAGGTAGTGATTTTGGAATAAGATATGGTTGATTTTGGTAATTCAGGAGGTTGTGGTGTTTTAAAAGAATATATGAGGAAGTCGTTCACATGTTATTAGCTGGAAAAAACAAACCTTATTATGTTTAACTTCCTTGTAAATTTTGGACTGTGAGTTTGGATAATATTATTTTGGATAAGTCTAATGGTTGGAATGGATTAAGTTTGAGAGGTTAGTTTTTGGAATTTTATAAATGGAAAACACGCAGACCGTGTAACGACCCGTCGTGTTGGACAAAGCTATGGGAATCAAATCCACAACCATAGTGCAATTGGGATTTATCACCTACCATTGTGCTACATGATGTTCATGGATGGTATAATGTAGTTTCTTTACATAAAGGGTCTGATATGTGAAATATAAATTCATTATATTTGGAACCCTATAATATTAAGATAAAGAGAGTATTTTTGAGTTGTATTATGTTTTGGGGTGAAAGATGAGTTTTTTGTAGAAATTTATTAATAGATAAAACTCTAATTATAAAGTAAGTATATCTCTTTATGATCTTAGCCAATCTCATAAATAAATTCCTCAACATTAAGAAAAGGAACATAGAAAAAAAATGTTTTCCTATATGGTACCTTAGTTCATCACTAATTTAGGGCTTTGGGATTGTTGGCCTTTTCATAGCCATGTTCTCTACCACTATCCATCAGATAATTGATGGTTATATTTCCCTTCCATATCCATATTTTCACTACATGGAACCCTAGTATGTGTTATTTTCGGTAATCTTCATACTTTACACTATTTATTTTAAATAGAGGCCTCATTAATACATTTTTCGATGTGGTATTTCAACTGAGATATTTCAAAACTTCAAAAATGTGTTATCCTAATACCTTATGTTTTGTTGAACCGATGTTATTTTAAATCATCTTAGATTGATGAATATAAGGACCTCAATTTTAAACTTGTTTGTGATTGATGACCTCAATCACTACCTATAAATATTTACATTTTTCCTCTAATTATATTTCTCTAATTTCCACCAATGTTCTCCTAATTGAGATCATAATTTGGTGGTGACCCTTTCATTTCTCTTTTCCTCATATTAAGACTAAATTTTAGTAACCAAATTTCAGATGTGGGTTTTTTCCACAAAGATATTTTCTATTTTAAACATTTATTTTAAAAGAAAAATATCAAATTTCAAGGACGAAATTTGTTGAAGGAGGGGAGAATGTAACACCCCGAACTTCCACGGTACGCTTCTCTTTGAATAATACAGTAGCGTGTGTTGTACGCAACTTCGAGTTCTAACACACACCACAACTAATCAAACTAGCCATTATGAATAGTAATACCTAATTTTGGAAATTATATGTATTTTATATTTCAAAATGGACTTCATTTTTGGATTCGGAATATCGAATTTATCCTAGGGTGAAAATTTGGAACTTTTCGGATAACACTTATATTTTGATGAATAGTGAAAATTACTAAATTTTAATTAAAAACAACTTTTTTAATCGAAATAATTTATATTGATATATTATAAATTTGAGTGTTTTTAAAGTATAGTTTTAATATATTTTTACCATTTTATATAATTTTTGTCATTGTACATAATTTTACAATTAAACCGGACATAAACAAGTGTCAATCTTTTGATAGTTATTATCTCTTAAAAACACGCTTTTTTGTTTTAACAACTGGAATTAATTTTAAATTAATTTCTACCACTTATGTGTTTTGAATTTTGAAAAATGGATTCCATATTTGGAATTACGATGTTCATATTGCGTAAATAGGTAACATTTATTTTTAGACATTTTGAATAATTATTGTGATAAATATTTTATTTACCATGGTTAGGGGTAAATCCGGTAAATAAAGGTTAAAAAATATTATAATAATACTAAATTACCCTAACAAGTGTCCTATCCTTATTTGTTGATACATGTTCGACCATAGGCATCTTGGGGTCGATTTTGGGACCCCATGGAGCCGCTTGTAGGTGATAGGGACACTTTATTTTAATTAAGTTAAAATGAATACAAAAATGACACAAGCATATATCTTTTAGCAAAACAATTTTTACATAGGGTTATATATGTTGGAGTTTCTACTATAAATATTAATTATAAAGAAAAAAATATTTCCTACAGAATTATATTTTATTTATATTTTTTAGAGATTACATAATTTAATTTATTTATGACACAATGATGATGCAGTAATTACCATAATAGTGAAAATTTAAAGTAATTGATATTATAAATACCCAAATAAATATAATTTGAGACTTTTATTGAATTACACTAATTTTAATGGTTAATATTACATATTAGTAATTATTTAATAGACTTTTTTAGAAGTAATCATTCTGTTATGAGTTTCACATAAATCAATTATTGAATAGTGTCAAAATTGACATAAAAGAGTTTTTAAAACAAATATTATATTATTAATTGATATTAAATTTCTAAAAATCTACAGTTCGGCCAACCGACTTATATCTTGATATTTGTATCATTAATGGACCACATGGAGTTCTCTTGAATGTATATAGTATGTTTATTAACCATATAATATAAAAATACAACGAGACATTGTAAAAGTGAAACTAATTAACTTAGAGTTAATACTTAAAGATTAGGTTAATCTAGTAACCCAAACCGGTATAAATTATATTGGTTTAATTATTTTCGACCCATACCCACCTTAACATTTAAATAATCAACTTTGGAGACATTAGAAACCGAATATGAATTTATTATAAATTAATATTTCTAGCTTTTCCAAAGGTTCCCCTAACCCCTCTTATAAAAGGGCAGTCCCCCTTCTCATTACTTCACACCTTAAAAGCCATTTTTATCGGCCAAACTCTGCCCCAATACTCTCTAAAATTCCCTCACTACAACCTAGAGGTCTCAGTTTGATCATAAAGCAAACCTATGGAGCCCTTTTGATGAAATCAAAAGGAAGAACCCGAAGAAGAGGTAATGATTTCACCACCTTTTTCCAGGTTCCTTTCTTCTTCAATTATTCTTCCATTGTTATTACCATTCTAAAATAATAGCTATAGTATCATATATATACTGTGAGGTTATTATAAATATGGTACAACCATATTCAGTATTCTATCCATCCTTTGAATAACATGTCACCATACGTGCGTACGTACGGCTTACCGTCTCCATATCGTGGTGTAATTGTTATTCAATAAATTATTATTTGTATGGGTATAATAATGATGTGTAACTCATGTAAATAATAAATATAACATGATAATGATTATGTATATATGATATACCATCCAATTATATATTATTTTAATATCAAAAGAATGATATTTTCACTTGTGCGTACGTACGGATTACCGTCTCCACGACGCGATGAGATTCATTTCCAAGTTCACCATTCATCGATGATTATAAAAATATATATTACCAATAAGTATGTAATATATGAAATAATAATGATACTGTAGAGATATATATATATATATATATAAGGATTTATGTACTTACATATATCTTATTCACTTACTTCTGTTCAATACTATATGAAAACAGAAACAGCGTTTATGCATATGTACGGACTACCGTTTTCATAAACGGTGTTTTCCATTTAATATATATGTCTATTATACATATTTATATTCTAAATACATATGATATATTTATCATGTTTTGTATTCTTGAAGTATTTAAATTATTATCTATGTGATACAACAAAGAGTGACAAGTTAAAACACGTACGATAAAGAAAGTGATTATTACCCGAAATGTTAACTTAACATGGATATTATTATTAAATGGGTAATATAAAGTCATAAATGAATCATGTATGATATAATAAATATTAATATGGTTCTGGTATAATTTAATATCATACTACGATCTTCTTACAGGAGGTTAAACATACCCTCGACTAAAGGAAAGTGCAAGGTAAGGGGTTTTCATCTCACTCCTTATTCCCGTGAGATTCATGCCATATTGCCACCATTACATTTTGTGTGGTGTATGTACTAAACATAATTATATTATTTGTGTAATACACTTTAATTTATGTTTATTTACATATTCCTTGTATGATACCTCTTTCATGGGATGTATGTTTCATAAGTAACCAAATTGGCAAGGGTTTATTTCGCAATATCTTCATTATTTGAGGTTGTTTATACGCAATAACCTACTGGGATCTCTTTATCATCCAAATCCATGTTTCTTAAAAATTTATTTCAAAACATTTTTACTATTTAAAAGAATATGGGTTAAAGTCATTTATACCCTTTTTGGACTTTTTATAAGAGTTTTATAAAGGAATCTTTCTGTTGTTTTCCGAACAAGGTGCTTTTAACCTTTTGACAAAAATTTAGGTAAGAATGTCTTTTTTTATCTTATACAGCGGGTGCGGTTATTCTCCACCGTTATAACACCTTTGAAGCTTCCTTCACATGTTTATAAAGATATTTTCAAAATAAAGGTTTTCTCTATAATTATGCGACTTTCAAATGATTTCAAAAAAGGGATATTTCTCTCAAATAGTATTGATTTCATCTATGTCAACATCCTTTGATAAATTTTAAACTTGTTTCAAGTTGATTTATTATGATACAAATCATCCATATTGTATTTAAGGTTTTGTGATATTTTTGACTATGGATGAGTTATTTTTATTCCGTTAATGGTTTATGATTAAAGTTTCGACATTTTGTATGTTAGTTTTAATACGAATGTTTATGTTATATTTCATCCTCTTCTTCAGATGAATGTGTTGGACTAGTATGTTCCGGGACGGGGACCGGTAAAAGTAAGCCCTCCGGGTTGGTGTCCGGTTAATAGTGGCACTCCGGGTTGGTGTCCGGTTATTAGAGGCACTCCGGGGTGGTGTTCGGTTATTAGAGGCACTCCGGGATGGAGTCCGGTTAAAGAGGATCTCCGGGTTGGGTTCCGGTTACAGTTATCCCTTAGGGCTTGGCATGAGGCCTCGACACAGAAATTAAAGTTCAGCATCATGCATTCCATCATAATGAAAGTGGTTAATGATATTGGATTTGATTATTCGATTAGTAGAATATCCATGTGAATAAGTAAATGGAATTATTTTATTTTATTTCTGGCATATTATGCTGAAGTTAAAGTTTAAAAGGATTTTGTTTTAGTTTTATACATTGCCTTAAATGTTTATTTTTATTTATGAAAGTTACCGTTGTAATTCTTACCCTTACTGAGCATTTGAGCTCACCACTTTCTATGTTTTATTTTTCCTAGGATTCCAAGAAGTGTAATGTGATTGATATGCAGGGTTAAGCCAAGGGAATAATGGCGTTCATAAAGATTATTTATGTTGTTTTGTATGTCATAAAGTCAAAATGTAACATTCATGTATGCGATCTATTTTTCCAAGAATGCTAAACTGATCGGTCCTTCGGGACATGATTCCTTGTAATCATGCCAATGTATTAAAATAATGCACCGACTCTGGGTAACTGGGGTCGGGGTGTTACATGCATAAGGGGTGTTAATGATAGGTAAAATGATTTATATCAATTTAAACATCATCAGAAAAAAAAATGGGTTAGGGTCATAATCATACCCCATCAATAGGAATAATATATAAAATGGAATAAACATATATGATAATCTTGAATAAACGTGAAGTGGATAGGATCCCTTACATTATGTCTGATGGTGTTCTGCAATTAATATTTAGGACTAGACTAATAAAATTAGGTTCAGTAATTAGTAATTTCAGATCCTATTGTATATGTAAATGAAACAGTGTAACTTTCTTAGGTTCATTTCAGACAATTTTTTATGGGTTAAGTGGTTCAATTTCATTGTTTGGGTCAGTTTGTTTTAACGGTTTGTTAATGATAAATTTACTTATATCAATGAATGAATTTACTTGTATGATGAATTTCGTTGTCCATAATTGAAGTTATATTACATTAGTGAACATTTATGAGAT
>CAUJRU010004697.1:0-12530 GCA_963277665.1 Viscum album
TTTTAAAAGGTATGTGTGATTTTAAGGACGACTATGTGTAAATTGTTGGTTTTCTAATTGTATTTCAAGTGTGATTTTTTAAATATTTTTCAATGAAATTTTGAACGACAGTTTTTCTACAATCTTTTAGGTTTATTTTTTTTATAGAATTAGGAAAACCATTACATTATATCAATATTTTGTGTATTCATTTTGTTAAATACTAATATAACCAAATCAAATACGATGTATATGAATAAAAATGGATCAATAACAATTTTTTTAAGAGTACGGAGATGGGGTGAAAGAGTTCATCATGTTTACAAAAGATCTTTAATTTTAAACTTCAATGACACTAATTATAAGTTTTATAAAAATATCAATGGTTGAGGAAGTGTGATTTTTGACCCACCTAAGAAACAACCCATTTTTTTATTTTTTCATTTTGTTAATTTTTTTCTTTTTTTCAACACTTGTTAATAATATTTATTAATTGACATAAAAAAAGTCCATTCCCCAAAAATCACCACATTACAACATCTCCCCCACCCTAAAATGGATTCTTTTTCTCAATAATATGTTAACACATTGAAAATCAATAAAAGGGAACCTAAAAATGAAATCTATCCCCCCATACTTTAATTTAAATAAATAATTAAATGTAAATCCATGTAGATGTTGGGTGGGATAAGGTATTGGTCTTCTAATGTGTCTATCAAGGAAAAGGTTTTCATATTCATTGCCTCATAAGGTATTTAAAACATCATATTAATGTAGGTTTAATGGGATTCAATTTGGATATAGTGATTTTCATGAGGTTTAGAAAATGACTCAATAATATTAATGGACACACAAGTAGGAAATTCAGCTCGAAGGTTAACAAAATCAAGACTCACAATATGCGGTGAAAACACAAATTTTGAGATTATGGCCATAGCTGACCTTGGAATGAAAGCTATTATTTACCTCATGGTTTGTGAAAAACACTTTCCTATCCTTTTATTAATATTTCACAAATATTATGGACATTTACTAGAAAATTTATAATCGGAGTATATGAAAATTTATGAAAATATTAATAACCTTAAATCCCCCACACATAGTCTTCTTCCTATCCCCATTTTCAAAAAATAAAAATATAACAAAATCATTCTCACTCACTAATATGATACAAATTTATTTTTGGAGGGTTACTTATTAACCATCTAAAAGTAAAAATATTAGAGTTTGAAACAACTGTCAACATCCATTCCCTATTCTAATGTGCACTAGAATCAAGAGGTATTTTAAAGGGTTTTTCTATGGCTATGGGATGATTGGAATATAATTTCCATGAGAGGTTATGATATTTATAACATGATCAATGTTTGAAGAAGAGTGATTCGACCTGAGGGTATTTTTCTTTTTCTGATTTTATCAAAAGTTAATCATTTCAATTAAAAACAATCGACTACTAAAAAGTAACATCAATGAGGATTCAGCCCATGTGCTGCTATAAACATTAGAATATCACCATAACCATGAATGTCTTACCCCAAAAAATGAATCCATTTGAACCATGGCCAATTGTCTCTTATAGACTTTTCAAGGTTCAGGTTCTTTTCTAATGTGTATAGAAGAACTCGGGTCGAATCCTTGGCGATGAGACTTTTTAATTGTCGATTTTTTAATTGATTTTGTTTTGATTGGAGGGTTTATTTAAATATCTTAAATGAAATGATTAATGGTTTTTGTTTGATTTAAAAAATTTATAATTATTAGGTTGAGTTCATTATTAGGGAGATATTCTTGTGATATCCATGAGCTTTGCTTTATATTTCATTAAATTAATACCCATTCAACAAGATGACGTTGACTGTAACTCCTAAGTGTCAAGGTTTTAATCCAAGACAAAAAATAAATTAGGGTTATAATCTCAATAATTTCTTGATGATGGTAGTGTATTTATGGTTCCAAAATTCCATGTAATCTACACATTAAACAAAACAATTCATTAAACCATGACATGTTATGTCCAACATACACAATGTTAAATTGAAGAATATTAATCGAGAAAAACACTCAATCACATAACATCCATGAATTTTGACTCATCCCAATGAGATATTTATTCATTCATTAAGATTATTAGTAATCTGGATTATTATATTTATTATGAAGAATTAATAAGAGTAGAAAAATAAAGGGATAAGAAAAGAGTTGTGTCTCGATCACATAGACATATGAATGGTGATTAGAATTAAAAATAGAATTTTGGTTGAAAGATGAATAAAAATAATAAATGGATTTTAAAATTATTTAAACTATTTGAAGAACATTAATATTACAAATTATGGGGTGGAATATATTAAGATATAATGATAAAGAAACATGTGTTAAAACAGAATTACAAAAAAAACACCTTCAAGATTACAAATGAAGAAGAACAGTAATGTAAATTAAAATAATAAAGAATAAATGGTATCTAATGATGAAACATGACTATCAATGATCCTCCCAAGAAATTGGAAGAGCCTTGGTCATGCCAACCTAACCATATTTTCTTTTAAATTCTATGCATCTTCAAGGAGTGGATGGGGAAGTGTTTATAGCCCATTGAAGGGGACAGTTTGCATTCCAAAAATACACCTCCACTTTAATCGAACATTTGATAAATTAGATAGCCTAATATTGATATATAATCTTATTAAATGTTCTATATATTTAATATATTATTTCTAATCTAAAAAAATTTGGCCATTGGACTTAAGGGTCAAAAGTTATAGTAGTTTGATTAAACAATTTTAACCTGTCCATTACAATCCACACATTTTCGAGGGAAAAATGTGAATGGGTTTTTTGAATATAAATATTTCCTCAAATCCAAATACTTTATCTAGAAAATTAGGATAACTATATATCATCTTTTACGCTGAAAATCCCATCTCGAATGAATGTCTAGATCAAGATAAAAGTCAATTTGTTTGTGTTGATTTCATTTCCCAGACAGAATGGTGGGTGGGACATCATAGAATCATTTCGGCCCTTTATTAATGTATTTTGGCCATGAAATCTTTATCCAAGATGAATTGATTTTTACTACTACTTTTGGATGATAATTAAAGGATTTGGACTTCTAGATTGAGCCCAGAAATTCAATCTTCATGGTAGGTATAATTTCTTCACAGATTCAGTGGGCCTTATTGGGTGGACCATATGATCCATTAAATTGAATAATTGTCCAAACATTCGTTCTAAAAATTTGTTTTAAATTGAATAAATAACCCTAAAATACAATATTAACACAATTAGGATTATTAATATTATATTATTGAATAAAAATTTAATGTGACTTGAATCAAGAGGAATTCAAATAGCGCTCAAAAATTTTAATTAATGTTAAACCTTTAATATTTCAAAATAATAATGCACATTTCCTAGAAAATAATTAAATTGGGTGTGTAAAAGTTATGAAAATATTAATAGAATCAACTCCTCCATAAATAGTCTTGTTCATGTTCTCATGTTCAACAAATAAAAACATAACAAAATCATTCGCACTTTCCAACAAATATTAAAATTTTGTTTTCCACAATCAGGGGAGGTGTAGTCCATTTCACTCATCTATATTGAATTTCATGACATATTATTAGAGAAAAATTATTCCAAAAATAATTAATTTTTCATTCTCAAATTTATAAATGGAAAATATAGGCTCTCAAATCTCACTCCTCTCAAGATGATAAAAATTTATTTATGAAGGTTCACTCATTCACCAAAAAAAAGTGAAAATAATTGAGTTTGAAAGAGATCTCAGCTTTCATTCCCTATCCAAAAGTACAAAATAACCAAGAGGTCTTTTAATGGTTTTTAATATTTCTATGGTATGGTAGGAATATAATGTCCAAGAGAGAAGATATGAGGGGTAAAACACCAGCATGGGTCAAACAATGCACAAATTTTTTATGAAATGGAACACAGGTGGTAATAGAAACACAAATTTACAATGGAACTATTGTGTGAATCATGAACCAAAATAGGAAAAAATATTTAAGGTAATGAGGATATTAAATATTTAAAATTCACAAAACTTCTCCCAATGTCACAAGAATACATAATTCATGTGTGCTTTTTTTATTTGTTTTTACGTTATACTTGAAATAGATCTCAGACGAGTCTCCCAAACTATATATGATCTTATCAAAAAATTAATTTAATTAGTTAAAAAATATAAAAGTTTGAATAATAGTGATTTTTGACCCTCCCAAGAAACAACACATTTTTTATTTTTATTTTCCATTTTTTTGAAAACTTGTCAAAAATCTGCTAATATGTATACCAAACACAATGATTGAATTACTTGTATCAATATATAAGACTAAAATATTTTATTCAAAACCAAAATTTTGGGGGGAAATACCATTAATGTTTAATAAAGATTTTCTCTCCCAATTCCACTAGCAGAGGGACCAACTAATGAATTTTAATCCATCCCACCATTATGTTTAGAAATTAAAATCTTCGCACCTATATTAATATTTCTATCGGTTGATACATCTATTAGAGAATATATTTTTAAATTTAAAAGAGGATATTTAGTCGGAAAACTTTTATGAAGAAACATTTTTTATTTGGAGTCATCTTCATATTCAAAAACCTATTCACATTAAGGCCTTGAAAAGGTCTAGATTGAAATGGACAGATTAAAGTTGTTTAATAAATCCACCATAAAATTGGCTCCTTAATTTCAATGACCTCTATATTTTCATATTATACATAGGAAATCTCTATATATAACTTTTATGAAAAACATATATCGAGATTCAGTTTTATGGTTGGCCAATTTGGCGATCTAAGTGGAGGGATGATTTGGAATGAAAACAATCCTCCACTATTGGCCTATAAATGCATCCCCATATTCTCCTTGCATGGGATGGAATTTCAGAATATAGGAGCATACTTTGGAATGGACAATGAATTTACAAAGGCTTTGGTGGACCTGTAATACCAATTTTTCAATTTATATACCCTTCCTTCTTTTTTTCATTCGTGTCCTTTTTTTTCATTTGTAATCGTATATGTTTTTTTCAAATTTGTTTTAAATTTTAACAAAAGTTTCTTATTTTTGTTCTCTCTTAATAATACACCATATGTTAATAAATATTAATGGTCTTACGATAGTCATATCATGTTGAAACTTGTTCTTTCCTTCACTTTCTCATTCAATCTAAATTTCGTAATTTACATCAACTTAATCATTTTTGTGTGTTTCTGGAGCACTACTCATATCATGTACCTTTTTTTATTCTATTTATAATTCATCATCATAAAAATTAAAACCATATTATTAACAAAAACAATGTCTTAGTAAATATACCATTAGGATGAGTTATAATTTGGGGATTTTAAGTGATTGCTAGCTTTTTCTCGATGAATATTCCTAAATTAACATTGTGTGTGTTAAACATAGAATATCATGGAATAATGAAATATTTTTTTAAATGAGTGGTTTTCATGGATTATTGGAACCATAAAAACACTACCATGAACAATATTTTATTATGATAAGAACCCTATTTTACGTTATGGCCTGGATTAAGCCTTAACATATGGGAATTCCAATCAAAGTAATCTTGTGAAGTGGGTATTAATTCCAATCAAAGTCTTCCACTATATCAGGGATTAATGACATTAATTGATTAACAGGTGGTTTATGTGGATTTTTGGTGCCATAAATAAACTACGAAAAAAATCATTGATTAAGATTAGAAACATATGATATGTAAGTCTTGGATTAAAACTGTAACACTTGATAATATCAATCAAAGTCATATTCTGAAGTGGGTGTTGACGTTATTAATATTTTCATAACATTTTATATACTTCCTTTACTTATTTTCTAGGAAATGTGCAGAATTTCTGTAAAATATTAATGTTTAAATATAAAACATAATATTTGAGCACTATTTGAATTCATCGTGATTCAAGTCAGTTTAATGTGGACATCATAACTACCATTATTATGAACCAAATTGTGTGACTATTATTTTTTAGGGTTCTATATTCAATTTCAAATATATCTCTAGAAGGGATCTTGGTCCAATTCTTCAATTTGAAGGGTCATATGGTCCACCAAAGAAGGCCCCCAGAATTAGTGAAGAAATTGGAAAAACCATGAAGATTGATTTTCTGGGATGAATCCAGAAGTAAAAATCATTTAATTATACTACATAATTCATGGTGCAATGCAATACATCTAGGATAAAAATTTCATGCCCCAAATCTAGTTACAAGGGGCCCAATTGATTCTATGATGTCAAGCCCTCCATACTGTCCCGGAAATGAAATCATTATAGTAAAATTGAAATTTCTCTTGATATAGACATCCATTCATGCTGAGATTTTGTAGAGTGAATGAAGGGATACATCTAGATGATTTTTTTGAAGAATGTGATTGGATTTAAGGAAATATTTCTATTCAAAAACCCATTCACATTTTTTCCTTTAAAAAGTATGGTTTGAAATGGACAGATTAAAATTGTTTAATCAATCCACAATAAAATTGGATCCATAAGTCTAATGGCCACCAAATATTCATATTAGAAAGAATAAATCCGTTTCTACAACTATTAAGGAGATAATAATGCAATATTTTTATATCTAATTTATCAAATAGGCAATGCAAGTGGAGGGTTAGTTATGGAATGAAAACAATCCACTTCATTGGGCTATAAATACTACCCCCACCTCTCCTTACAAAAGGTTGGAATTTAAAATAAAAGGAGGATAGGTTAGCACAACCCATGCTCTACCAATGTCTTGATAGGATCTTCCATACTCATGTTTCAAATTGATATACCATTTCTAATTGCTTCTTTTCATTTACTTTTGTGTTCTTCTTCATTTGTAATCTTGTAAGTATCTGTTTTGTAATTATAATTTAATTCCTATTTATTTGTCATTATATATTAAAATAATACACCCCCTGTTTTGTAATATTAATTTTCTAATTTTTTTTAAAACCAAGTTAAAATCCATTTTCTATTTTGCTTCCTCATTCAATCAAAATTCATTTTTTAATTCTCATCATCGTTCTTGTTTGTGTGTGTGTTTTCGACACAGAAATCTTTTCTTATCCCTTTATTTTTCTTTTCTTATTAATTCATCATCAAAAATATAATAGACTATTTTACTAATCATCTCAATTTATGAGTAAATATCTCATTGGGGTCAGTCAATATTTATGGCTGTTAAGTGATTGAGATTATTTGATCGATGATTATTCATCAAATTAACATTGTGTATGTTGGAAATAACATGTCATTAATTAATTACATGTTTCTTTTAACATGTGGTTTCCATGGATTATTGGAACCATAAATACACTACCATAAACAAGCTCTAACTGAGATTATAAACCTATGTTATGTTAAGGCTTGGATTAAAGCCATAACACTAAGGAATTACAATCAAATTCATCTTATTCAGTGTCTGTTCATTTAATAAAATATAATTCAAGGCTCAAGGATATCACAAGATTAACTCTCTAATAATTAACTCATCCCAATTGTTATCAAATTGTTGAATCAAACACCAACCATTAATCACTTCATTTAACATCTACAAAAAAATTCCCCCTAATAAAAATACAATCATTTAAAAATAATCGACAATTAAAAAGTATCATCTACAAGGATTTGACCCGAGTGCTAATATACAAATTATTATAGAACCAGAACCTTGAACGGTCGATAGGTAATAATCGTTTGTGCTTCAAATAGTGTCATGAGGAGAACAAACATGGTTTGGGAGGAGAAAAAAATAGTTTGGGATTAAAATTGGGAGAAGTTTTTTGTTTTGTAAATAATTCATCTTCTCTTACCATTCAAATTTTTTTCCTCCATTGTGTCTTTCTTCACAAAATCATTCCATTTTAAACATGCGTTTCAATTTCCTTCCTTGTTTCATTTTAAAAAAGAGCATTGTTTTACCCATGTTGATCTTTTACCCCTCTTCTCTTCTCCCCAGTACATTATATTACCACCATCCCATAGCCACATAAAACCCCTAAAAAAGACCTCTTGATTATTTTTAACCTTAGGATATTGGATGGAAGCTGATATATCTTTTAAACTATAATATTTTCCATTTTGGTTGGTTAATAAGTTAACCCCTAAAAATAAATATTTATCATATAGAGAGTACTGAGTTTTGGGTACCCAGATATTCCATTTATAAAATTGATCATGAAAAATGAATTGTATTTGGAACAAGATTTATGTTTCAATTTGAGGGGTAATTCAATATGGATGAGTGAAATGAACCAAACCTCCCCTGATTCATGAAAACAAAATTTTAATATTTAATGGAAAGTGAGAATGATTTTGTTATGTTTTTTATATTTATTGGACATGAGGACATGCACAAGACTATGTGTGGGGTAGTTGATGTTATTAATATTTTCATAAATTTTTATATACACCTTTTACAAATTTTATATGAAATATACATAATTTGTGTGAAATATTAATGTTTAAATATTTTGTATAATTTTTGGAGCACTATTTGAATTCATCCAGATTCAAGTTAGTTGAATGTTTTAATGATAACTATCACACTATTAATCAAAATTTTGTATTTAGTGTTTTTTAGGATTCCATATTAAATTTACAACATATCATTGACAATAATAAGAGGCTAATTCTTCCATTTGGATGGTCATATATACCACACAAAACATCTTACATAATCTGTGAAGAAAATGGATCAGTTATGACAATCAAAATATTGGGCAAAATCCCAAAGTCAAAAATCATGTATTCCCCACAAAAGGCCATTGGATAACACCATTAATATTTGAAAAAAATCATGTCCCAACTCCACCAGAAATGGGTCCAACTAGTGAATTTACATCCATCCCACCATTCCATCATGGAATTAAAATCATCACACCAATATTGACCTTTCTCTTGACAGGGACACCATTTTGATCTGATATTTTTAAGATTGAAATAGGTGATATAGGAGGCAGACATTGTTGAATAATGTGTTGTTATTTGAGGGAATTATCCTATTCATAAACCCATTCACATTTTTCCATTGAAAAAGTATGGATTGAAATGGATAGATCAAAAATGTTCACTAAAACCACCATAACATTGGCTCATTAAGTCCAATGGTCTCCCTATTTTCAGATTAGATATAGTAAATAAATATCTACAACTTGTAAGAATATAATATCTCTATATTCATCTTTATTTTTTGTACAAATTGGTGATACAAGTGGAGGGGGTGATTTGGAATGCAAGCAGTCCACCACAATTGGGATATAAAAGCATCCCCCACTTCTCCATACAGGGGGTTGGAATTTCAAAGAAATTAATGATAGTTTTCCACGAACTAGGCTTGGAAAAATTCTTGGTAAGATCCTACATACTCATGTTTCAACTTTAGATACCATTCCTCCTTGATTCTCTCCATTTACATTTGTGTTCTTCTTCGTTAGTAATCTTGAAAGTGTTGGTTTTGTAATTCTATTTTAATAAATATTTATTTCTCATTATATATTATTATAATATATCCCTTGTTTATTAATATCAATGTTCTTCAAATAATTTAATATATGTTAAAATCCATTTTATATTTTTCATTCTCATTCAATCGATATTCTTTTTTTAATTCTCATCATTGTTCGTGTGTTTCTTTGTTCGATGAAAAAATATTTTCTAATCCATTTATTTTTCTTCTCTTATTAATTTATCATCATAAATATAATTAACCATATTACTAATCATCTCAATAGATGAGTAAATATCTCATTGGGGTGATTCAATATTTATGGATGTCAAGTGATTGAGAGTATTTCCTTGATTAATATTCATTAAATAAACATTGTTAATGTTAAACATAAAACTCCATGGATTAGTGACATGCTTTATTTAAGATGTGGTTTCCATGGATTATTAGAACCATAAATAAAATACCATCAACAAGATCTGATTGAAATTATTACCCTACGTTATTTTAAGGCTTGGATTAAATCCTTAACACTTAATAATTCTAATCAACGTCATCTTGTGATGTGGGTGTTAATTTAATGCAATATAAAGAAAATATCTGAGATATCAAAATTCAAACTCCACAATAATGAACTCACCCCAATATATTACAAATTATTAAATCAAAAACCAACCATTAATCACTTCATTTAATATATGAAAACACCCCCCCCCCCAATCGAAATACCCTCAATTAAAAACAATTGACTATTGAAAATTATCATCGCATAGGAATTGCCCCAAGTGTTGTTATACACATTAGAAGAGCACCGGAACATTGAATGGTGGATAGGCAATGATTGTTCGTGCTTTGAAATAGTTTTGTTGTGGGGATGGTAAAATTTAGTATTCGTTAGTTTCTGGTTGTTGAAAAAAACCAAAATTATAAAAACAAATGAAAAAAACACACAATAAAAAACCTGACTTCCCATATGAATCAAAAATAAAAAAATATAACATAGAAACAACCATCTTCCTATTTCTTCCAAAATCTATTTTAATTCCTCTTAGCCTCCCAAAATATCCCTTGGAACTTTTTGAACCTAAAATAGAGTGAAATATTCACCATCTTTGCAGGATAATAATAGATACTCGAATCTTTCAGGAACCAGTCCTTATATAACCAATTGAATTAGATATGGACAATCCTATAGAACAAACCCTTAATTAAATTTCTACCCCTGATATTAATTACCATCCCATTGCTATTTAATATCCAAGCATAGAGGTTGATGTCGAACTCAAATCGGGATTGATTCATCTTCTTCCTTATTTCTACGAGAAAGCAGGTGAGGATTCACATCATCATCATAAAGAGTTCCATGTGTTGTGCTCTACCATGAATACTCAAAGGGTTTTTTAGGAAAAAATAAAAACTAATAGAATTTAATTTCACTCTAGCTAACAATACTAATTCATGGCTTTACTACCTCCCTCTTAGTTTTATAACTAAATGGAAAGACATGAAGTGTATTTTCATATAAATTTTTTTCCTTGCTTCCTGTATGGATTCGATCCAAAAGGAAATAAGTGGTATCCATCAATTCCCAATTGAATCACTCCATGAATATTGTGAGAGGATCAAAAAGATTTTGGAAACCTTCCCACACCACCAAAACCATGACCAACTCTCGATACAATAATTCTATGAGGGGTTATTGGCTATGGAGATAACTCTCATTGGTGTTGCATGTGGTGGTGCACTTATTTATAAATCTCCCACATATGCAAGATATCTCATAAGAAACAAGGTTAAAAATACACAAAAATTTCATACACGATCACATGCTCAAGAAAAAAAGTCATTGAAACTCAATCGATAGATCCAAACAAGATGACTGAGTGGATGAATTATTTTACTGGTATTGTGTGTCAACTAGTTGTGGCTACCAAATCCCCAACCTCACCTTCTCCACGATCAGTATTTTCTAGACCTATCATGAAGTATAGACTCTACATATCCCTATCTCATCCAACTAAAACCTTTCCAAAACTTCAAGAGGATACATCTTCTTTATCTGGACTAATGGAGCTCGATTCAACATATGCTTAGCAAAACCCCAACACTCAAAAATTAGGCCAGTTTGTTAGAAACTTCATCCAACGACACTCTAAGATCGTATCTTCTTCATATAACCGTAACATGAGATATGGGAATCCAATTTATCATCCCCCTTAGTTCCATAATCAAAATCTAAACCAATTCTAATATGGAATGGTATTGGTAACTTCTATCAACCTTATCCTCTTGGTCCTCAACCTCAAATGAACAATCCTCCTCGATTCGACTATCCAATTGAGCCCTCCCAATTCCAAAACCAATACAATCGCTTTACCTAGAACCAAAATCAAGGAAATCCAAATTTAAGACAATCCTCTTCTTCCAAGAAACAGTGGTAATGTGTAGCCGACGATCTTTCCTCCATTACCTGTTCCATCCATAAAAATATTGAACCCCAAATTGGTCAAATTTCATCCCACCTGAGCCAGGAATAATAATCAAATTAATCCCAACACCTAGCTCAACCATTACCCAACCCCAAGCGTAATACAAATAAAATTTCACTTTGATCGGGACAAAAAATTCTTATTCCTCAGGATGAGTCCTCCAACCCCCTAAAAATTTTGACCTAGAAGATGAAATGAAAAATAAAGTAGAAAAGGAACATAAATCCATTCCCTCACATCGTTACATTTAACATAGGAACCCAATTCCTTTTCCTCTAGCTGTTTCAAATCCAATAAGGTCGTTTGATCCTAATACTAAAATTATATACATGTTTAGACATGTTGAAGTCAACATTCTGCACTTCGATTCCATAAAACAATTCCCTATGTGTGCCATGTTTCTTAAGGAATTGTACACCCATAAGTGGAAACAATGGACCTTCGAAAATGTTTCCACCCAGCAGTCTATTCCCATAAAGTAAAATGATCTAGGGACCTTTACAGTTACATGCCAAATTGAAAGTTCCAATTTCAATGATGCACTCATTGAACTAGGAGCCTCAATTA
>CAUJRU010004698.1:0-12480 GCA_963277665.1 Viscum album
ATGGGAGAATTTTGAGTAGTTAATTATCCATCATGACAGTTACAAAATGTGATTTTTCAAAATGGTAAAATGTAATGGCCTCATCATTTTTGAATAAAATTACAATTATTTTAATATATTGTAGACCTATAAAACACATGTAATCTGTAACAACCCGAAATTTTGAATAAATCTTGTTTCCTAATTTTGTGTGTTATATTATTTTTATACTCAACAAAAGTGTTTCATTTGATAACATGAGAATAATTAAAATGATACCGTTGGTTTTGGACTGTTATATGACCATTGGTCAATATGACCACTGGAAACTAAAAGTTTTGATTATTGTCTCTAAATACAAGTGATCTTGGTTAATTAATATAGAAAGAAGATTTGATGGCATCGTCCAGTAGTCTCGGGCCAATCGAAGCCCATCTAACAAAAGTTGGGAAGGAGGTAGCACCACTGGGCATTGATCTAGACCAAAACTAAGACGAACTTCATCGTGTGAAGCTAGAACGGAATCGTCTTCGCGAGAAGTTCAAACAGATAGAAATTACTACTCGTGTAATGTTGGTTGAGCCGCCCTTAGATTCTCTCACCATAGCACAACTTACACATAGTTCCTATGCTGGGGTTATAAGGGGCTATGTAAGGAGACCATAACTGCCTTGTGTAATCCATTATTTTAAATAAAAATTTTTATTTCTTTTTATGATGATGTTTATGAATTTTCAAATGTCTGGATAAATATAGTATGCATATTTTGATGAATTTTAGAAAAGGATATTTTAAAAATGTTTATGTAAACCATAAATAACTAAAAATGTGTAATGATTTTCAAAAAATGGTCTTCTACAATTATGTTCAGTACGAAATTTAGAGTCTAATAAGATCAACATAGTTTTTGATGAATAGTAAATTATGAATAGTGATTTTATGCTTAGGATTAGTAATGTGACCAAATGGATTAGTAATCTCACTTAAAGAAATAGTTAATATAATCTTGGCACCTTGATTAAGTAATGTGATTCAATAAAAAGGTTAAATAACGGTTTCATAAATTATTAGTCAAGTATTAGTTTTTTCAGGTGAATAGTGTTTTTTAATTAAAAATTAAATTAAAAATATTTAGAAAATTATCTTTATAAAATGGACTTTATTTTTGAATTCAGAACATCGATATTATGCTGAAGTAATTTTTGGGGATTTTTATAAACAAAATGGATTTTCTGTGAATAGTGTATTTACTTACATATTAAATTAAAAATATTTATAAACTATTTTTATAAAATGGAGTTCATTTTCGAAATCAGATCATCAATATTTGGTTAATGTGAAATTTTGGGATTTTTCTGAGAAAGTTGAATTTTTTATGAATAGTGAAAATACAGTTTTTAAGTTACGGGTGTCTAATGACATCATTAAAAGATGTATTAAGTATGTAATCAATATGGTCGACTTATGAATAGTAAGATAAGGTATGAGGTGTCCCAAGTAGAAAATACCATGGGAAAAGACCATGGTCAAGCCCATGGTTTTGCCAAAACCACCAATGAGGTGTCCCTTGGCCATTAATGCCTTCTCCCCTCACTTTCCCTATAAATACCAAGCCATCCTCTTATCCATTCATCTCCGGAATCACCCTCAACGAAGTTCTGGTCTCCTTACCTCTCAAGTAGTTCTCCCAAGGTTCCCCTAAGCTCTCAAGGTCCCAACCTTTGAGTTTTAAGACATACATTTTAAGGTAAGGGATCTTACCTCCCTCTTTCATTCCAAATACTCTCTTTTATGGCATTTATTTTTTTCTACATGTTCTTATGTTGGAGGATGTTATTTTATATTCATCATTCTATCCTTTTCATTTTCATATGATCAGATACCCCCTCTTTCTCTCATCATTTCATTTTAAGAATGTTAAAGTTGCGCTGTTAGGCTGCCGAATTTTTAAGGGATTCTTTCACCCTTCTCGTTTTCAAGATCTATTTTCATATCAAGTCTTCCATGTTACGTTTTATTTTGTTGGGGTATGATATATAAATCTATCATACTGATCTTTTATGTTCATATGATGAGAGACCCTATTTGATCTCTTCAATTCAGTATTTTGATGTTTTAATGACGCTGTTAGGCGGCCGATGTTTTAAGGGATTCTTTCACCCTTCTCATTTTCAAGTTCTATTATCTTGTCAAGTCTTTCAAGTTCCTTTTTATTATGTTGGGGTAGGATCTCTATATTTATCATACATATCGTTTTTTTCATATGATTAGAGACCCAATTTGATCTCTTGAATTAATTTTTTTTGAAGTTTAAGTGACGCCGTTAGGCTGCCAAATTATCATAATAGAAATCTTATTTTTGTCTTCCTTTCACGTTCTTCATTTATTATGGTATATCATTAAAATTTCATTACCGTGTTCTTAAATCCTTTATATTATGCCACCTACTATTTTATGGATCATTTATGAGTGGGTTACCCATGTCCCCTCCCTTTTCAATGTTTTCTAAAACCCTACAACATAGCCATTATGCAGCCGAATTTCCGTCTCAAAATGTCTCTCTCTTTTTCTAAAATTCATTCATTTTATTAAGTGAATAATCAAAGATCTTTCTTCTAATGTGGTATTCACATACATATAGGAATTTTATATTTTAAATTCTTGGATTTACATACATGAAACCCGCTTTCCTTTTTTGTGTGTTTAAAATGACATAAAGATCATGTCTTAAAAGCAGTTTTTTAAAATGTTATGATTGTGAAATGAAACCTATTTATTTTATGCTATATGGGATGTTTATGAAACTATTGATGATGGTATATGTGGATCACATGATAATAAAGGAAAATATACGGGTGCGCCCTGATAGTTATCTAATGTAATGGGTAAAGATTAATCTCTAGAGATTACCATTTTTAACGACACCTTGGTGAATAACCTTGGTAATTTTTAATGACACCATGGGGATGGACCTTGGTGAAGCGGAAATTATTGTCAATATTAAATGTTGTAGCCACATCTTCAAGTTATGAAATACGTTATTTTTATTATTATATGCCTCATTATTTATTTCTCGTGCATTAATGTTCTTTTTCATGACATTGTTGATGTATCTAATGTTCACATGTTAAATGTTTCCCCATGTTTCCCTTGCTGGGCCTTTTGCTCACCCTTTTGTTTGGTGTATGTCCCCAGGTTATGAGATGTATTAATGAACCTAGGATGAACATAAGGAGAATCCTTTCAAGTGTTTATGGAGAATGTTTTATGTTTTCATGTTTTAAGTTCCTGGTTTCCAAGACAGTAAACCTTAAAAATCCTTGGTTTTTTAAAATGTAATGAAATGTTATGTTATAAAAAAGCGGGATTCCATAGTTGGTATCAAAGGAAGGTTTAGTTATTTGTGGAAATTAGGATATGAAAACTCTACGAAGAACCCTATAGAAAATTGTAAATATAGGAAATCTTCCTGGTATTTTGGTGAGTATTGAGTAAGGGATTGCCAAGAAAATACATCCCTGTCTGGATATGTGTAGGTATAGGTGGCTCTGGCACAGATATACATAGGGGTAAAACCTGAAAACATCACTTTGAGTGAGACTCGAATGGGAACTGGTACCCGACAATGGGCCTTGATTCACTCTTGGTTACAACAATCCCGGGAGATATGCTTTGGTAAATTCATAAACTTAGTATGGACCATTATTAAAGGAACAAAGATAAAATAAAATAAAGATTCACATAAGAATATATGATCATGGATAACCTAGACTGGAACCTAGGGGATCACAAATTAGGGTATACATTCCTTATAAAAGTTTATCCTTCTATGCTTAAAGTTTCCTTTTAATGATTATTGGATAAGTATTTAAGCCCCTTAATTATACGTTCTATTCTTAGTTAATGGCGGGAAATGGAAGAGCATGTCCCAACCAATGTGATAGGAAATGTGACCATTGCCCTATTAATGTGATAGAGATGATGAAAGATCAAGTTGAACATATTGTGATTATTCCAAACCAGCTATCAAAAATCACAATTAATAATTTGTACCTGGTTGAATGCCCAAATTCATCAAGGAAGAAGAAGACAAAGTCTCAAGGATGTTCATCTGATAAAGTTGATAAGGGAAAGAAGACCCAATTTCTTTTTTGAAAAAAAGTGTGGGAAGAGGAACCAAGGAGAATGTCACAAAGGAACTGGGAGATGTTTTAAGTGTGGGATGATAGGGAATAAAGTATCCAATTGCTTAAAAAATGGATAATGTGATGAATGGAGACAAGGTTCGATCTAATGTAACTTATACATTTTGATATCGTAACTTTGGAGAAGATAGACATTATCCAAGGCAATGATCTCTTGGAATGAGTGTGAAGCATGATGAGCATAAACAATCTTCTAGGACAAGGGAACAATGCAAGTCCTATGATGAGAAGGATCGTGATGACTAAAGTACATGTAACTTCTTCGCAATAATTTTCTATGTCATGTTGTATTTTATTTCGTTCTCTATGAGCATATCTTTTATGATTTCTAAGATCATCGATTCACTACCCAAGATGATTTTATATCATTGAAGAAAACATCTATTGTTATGTACCACATGTTGATGTAGTGAAGCTGTTCTTCTTAAAAAATGGTGATTAGGGGATTAAAAGATGATTACTATTTTGGAAGACGTTCACTATTTTGGGAACCCTATTTGATCAAGGTAAATAGATTACTACTGTATTCTTTTAAGAGTAATGGTTGACTTATATTTTTAAGAATCGATGAATTTAAGGTGAACATATAGTAATTTAGGTTATATATGGAAATGATTAACTATCTTGGGGAAAATATGATTAGGTTAGTTACTTTTGTTATAAGATGATAAGAGTGGTTGATGTTGTTTGGAGATAAATGATAACGTCTATCTTGGAAGACTATGTTTTGATATAGTTTTAATAATTGGGTTTCAATCTTAGTTTGGTTTATTTTGAGGAATTTTAAGGATAGTTATTTATGGAATGGTCTAGGATGAACTTTGGGTAATACCATGGAACTTCGAAGATTTAGAAGTATTTTCTCTTCCTATGGGATTCTTTCTTTTTTAAGAGTTGTTTTATCTTACCCATTCTATTTTTGCGATAATGTTTAAATATAGAAGAAATTGATAGTTAATATTTTTTGGATTATGTGACTCTCAAGAAGACGATTCTTGTCTTTTGATGAGACCAAGTGTTTTTCTTGAATGCTCATCGTTTGGAGAAAAGATTAGTTTTGGTAGAAACTTATTAAACTATGAAACTCTACTTGAAAGTAGGTATATTTCCTAATGTTTTTGTTCTATGTAGTAAATGAATTCCTCATAATTATGAAAAGGAACATAAAACAAAAACGTTGTTGGTTTACTTTTCCTACTAGGTAATCAATGGCTGTTTACACACATCATAAGTTTGTGAATTTCATGTGGTTAACTTTCTCTTAATCATGTTTTCTATCACTCTCCTTCAGAACTTGACCCTTGGTTTTCTCCTCCATGTCCATGTTTTCCTACATGGAATCCTAGTGTGGGTTAACTCGGGTGGCCTTTGTACTTCCCTTTCGTTCTTTTAATGTAATAGTTTTACTGACTCCTTTCTTGATGTGGGACATTCAATGAAATTTCAAAAACCAATTTTAAAAATTTCGCGGACGCAATTTCATAAGGGAGGATTATTATAACGACCAGAAATTTTGAAAAAATCTTGTTTCCTAATTTTTTGTGTTTTTTTATTTTTATACTCAACAAAACTGTTTCATTTGATAACATGGGGATAATTAAAATGAGACCATTGGGTTTTGACTGTTATATGACCATTGGTCAATATGACCAGTAGAAAATAAATGTTTCGATTAGTGACTCTAAATACAAGTGATCATGGTTAATTAATATAGAAAGAAGATTCAATGGCCTCATCCAGTAGTCTCAGGACAATCGAAGCCCATCTAATGGAACTTGGGAAGGATGTATCACCACTGGGCTTTGCTCTGGACCAAACCCATGCCGAACTTCATCGTGTGAAGCTGGAACGGAATCGCCTTTGCAAGAAGATCAAACTGATAGAAATTACTACTCGTGCAATGTTGGTTGAGTCACCCTCAGATTCTCACACCATAGCACACCTTACACTTAGGTCCTATGGTGGGGTTATAAGTGGCTATGTAAGGAGACCGTAACATCCTTGTGTAATCCTTTGTTTCAAATAAAAAAAATTATTTCTTCTTATGATGAAGTCTATGAATTTTCAAAGGTCCGGATAAATATAGTATGCATATTTTGATGAATTTTAGAGAAAATATATTTTAAAAATGATTATGTAATCCTTAAATAATTAAAAATGTGTAATGATTTTCAAAAAATGGTCTTCTACAATTTTGTTTAGTACGAAATTTAGAGTCTAATAAGATCAACTTAATTTTTAATGAATAGTAAATTATGAATAGTGATTTTTTGCTTAGGATTAGTAATGTGGCCAGATGGATTAGTAATCTCACATAAATAATTTATTAATATAATCTAGGAACCTTTATTAAGTAATGTGATTCAACAAAATTGTTAAATAACGGTTTCATAAATTATTAGTCATGTGTTAGTTTTTTGAGGTGAATAGTTCTTTTTAATTAAAAATTAAATTAAAAATATTTAGAAAAATATTTTTATAAAATGGAATTTAGTTTTGATTTCAGAGCATCGATATTATGCTAAGGTAATTTTTGGGGATTTTTCTGAAAAAAATGAATTTTCGGTGAATAGTGTATTTATTTAAAAATTAAATTAAAAATATTTAGAAAATTATTTTAATAAAATGGATTTCATTTTTGAAATAAGAGAATCAATATTTGGTAAAGGTGAAATTTTGGGATTTTTCTGAGAAATTTGAATTTTGGATGAATAGTGAAAATACAGTTTTTAAGTTATGGGTGTTTAATTACATCATTAAATGATGTATTAAGTATGTAATCAATATGGTCGACTTATGAATAGTAAGATAAGGTATGAGGTGTCCCAAGTGGCCAATACCATGGGAAAATACCATGGGAAAGCCCATGGTTTTTCAAAAACCACCAATGAGGTTTCCCTTGGCCATTAATGCCTTGTCCCCTCACTTTCTCTATAAATACCAAGTCATCCTCTCAACCATTCGACTCCAAAATCACCCTCAACGAAGTTCTGGTCTCCTTACCTTCCAAGGAGCCTCCGAAGGTTCTCCCAAGCCCTCAAGGTCCCAACCTTTGAGTTTTAAGAGATACGTTTTAAGTTAAGGGATCCTACCTCCCACTTTGTTTCCAAGTACTCTGTTTTTTGTCATTTATTTTATGCTCCATATTCTTTTGTTGGAGTATGTTCTTTTATATTCACCCTACTATAATTTTCATGTTCATATAATGAGAGACCTCCTATTTCTCTCATCATTTTATTTTAATAATGTTAAAGTGGCGCCGTTAGGATGCCGAATTTTTAAGGGATTCTTTCACCCTTGTCGTTTTCAAGATCTATTTTAATGTCATGTCTTTCATGTTCCTTTTTATTTTGTTGGGGTGTGACCTCTAAATATATCATACTGATCATTTATTTTCATATGATGAGAGACACTATTTTATCTCTTCAATTCAGTATTTTTATGTTTTATGTGACGCCATTAGGCTGCCATGATTTTAAGGGATTCTTTCACCTTTTTCATTTTCAAGTTCTATTTTCTTGTCAAGTCTTTCACGTTACTTTTTATTATGTTGGGGTATGATCTCTATATATATCATACATATCTTTTTTAGGTTCTAGGCATAGTGGATGCACGTTGGTGGATTCTCCCAACTTTAATTTTAACGTTAATCAACGTTCAATCCGAGATCTCTCACGATTTAAAACGCCGAATCGTCGGAATAGAACGAAGAACGAAAAAGAAAAGAAGAGTCCTGGAACCCCTGAGATAGGATCATCATATGTTGGTTATAATTAATTTAATTAATTCATAAGAATTACCTCTATGGAATTATTTCTTTGTTGGAGTCTCCAATCACGATCTTGTGATCCTTCATTACGTCGTAGAATCCAAGATCAGAATTCCTCTAGGGGAGATCCACACGTGCTCCACGTATCTCTGGACGTCGCCGTAGGGATCTCCGGGTTCTAGCGCGTTAGAACCTTCACTTGCGATGTCCGCCTTCTATTTCCTTGATCTGGTGGAGGATATCGCTCTCGTAACTTGAAAGCGTTCATGGTGGAAAGGGAATTCTCTCTTCGCTTGAGAGTATTTCCAAATCCGTTGTGCACACCAATGGATCTCATGTTCTAGGATAATAATCTAAATGGGATTATAATACATAGAATAATAAAATGAATTAATTTCCTGAAATCATTTAATCATTTCATTTAATTCTTAGTAATACCCCATGTCTTAATAGTGACAGTTGACCATCATTATTACTTCACATGCGCCCAAAGTTTTACATTTAATATCATTTAATTAAATAAACAATATATTCTCATGAATCCTGAAAAACAATCTACATGGCATGTATATAAATATACATGGCGTGTACTTTAATTTTAAATTTATTTATTTCCTCCACCATATTTATTAGACCTTGAGTAATTGCTATTTATTTCTTAAATAAGTGTAACTGCATTACTTTCTAATAAATATATATTATGTCACCCACGATATATTCTCTCGAATAACTAGTGTTAAAATCAATGCAATCAAGCATCCTTAAATAATTATTAAACCAATGTTGGGAATAATATTTATTTATCTTGTTAAATTAATATATAACTGAGATACATGGACACACTTAGTGTGTGACCCTCTAGGCCTCTTTCTTAGTGGCATTAGGCGGAGCCTGCCTAAGGTCCAAGGTTAGCGTCTAGCAACACGCCAAGGAACCCATAGAAAAAGAAGTTAACACCGCAATGACGTTTCACCTCCTACAAACGCTTACCGTGTAATATAATAACATTGTCTAGACATCTCCAATCAAGCGGGTTGCATGTTAGTTCCATCAACCCATGTGCTCGATTATTCTTTCTTTGACTTCCTATAATTGAACTCACCCATACCTTACCATGGCCATGGATTCATTTAGGCTATATCAATTCAATCAAAGGGCCTGAGATATCTACTTACGTTATGGAACAAAAGGGACAAATCCTTTCTCGCATTATCTATTAATGCAGTATTACTCATGACACAACCAATGTATCCTACCTCGCTGCGAACAGTTTGTCGTAACAGTTTTGGTCAATACATCTATGTGCGCGAGTTGTAATACCCATTAATAATCATCGTAAATTCTAATGACCAATACACACGTCTTCAGATAGGAACATCCAATGACACTATGAAATGTGGATTTCTTACTGGCGGGTCTCGTTCTCATAATATCCTCCTGGATATTACCAAGGGCGCACACCATGAGAAGGTGCCTCAACGTTTTATGAGTCCTCACCCCTAATGACCTGTATTATTTGTGCCCATCAAATAATATCATCCAACCATAGAACATATATTCAAGAAAAGTGTTATGGATCTTCTAGGTTCTCATCATTGTAGGGATCCGCTATGAACCGTTAATGCAATAGCTGTCCTTATGACATTATCACATGCATTGTCACACAGAAAAACAATAAAGATGTGATAAGACTTTTATCAATGAATAAAGTACACAGTAGTTGGTTCTAGACCACGAACTCCAACAGACTCCCACTTGGACTAGAGACAACTGCTAACAACCTTTATCCCGCTAGCTCTCACATGATATTCATGCTTCTGCTGAGATAGGCCTTTAGTCATGGGGTCTGCCACGTTCTCTTCTATGGACACTCTTCTCACCACAACTTCACCCCTTTGATAGAAATACCTCAAGAGGTGATACTTCCAGAGTATGTGCTTTGTTCGTTGATGTGACCTTGGTTCTTTTTCAAGAGCCACCGCTTCTGTATTATCACAATACAATGTAATGGGATCTTTACTGCTAGGCACCACATCATGCTCCTAGACAAAGATTCGAATCCAGACAGATTCCTTGGATACATCAGAATCCGCCATATACTCGGACTCCGCATTAGAATCGACGACAACTAGATGCTTTGAACTCTTCCAGCTCACAACTCCTCCATTGAGACAGAAAACATATCCAGATTGAGACTTTTGATCATTCTGATCTCTCTGAAAACCAGCATCAGCATACCCTCTAAGGACAAGCTCTTCATCTCCTCCATACACCAGGAACATATCCTTAGTTCTTCTCAGATACTTAAGGATAGTCTTAACAGCAGTCCAATGATGTTCTCCTGGACCTACTTGATATCTACCTACCATGCTCAGTACATAGGAAACATCAAGCCTGGTATATAACTTGGCTTACATGATGGATCCTATAGTCGAAGCATACAGGATCTTACTCATCCTATCTTTCTCATGTTGGATCTGGGGACACATTTTCATAGAAAGATGTCAACCATGTGACAGTGGAACCAATCCCTTCTTGAATATTTCCATACTAAATCTCTTTAGTGTCTGGTCAATGTATGTACCCTGACATAGTCCAAGCAGCCTCCTGGATCTATCATGAATGATCTTGATCCCTAGAATATAGGTTGTTTCTCCTAAGTCCTTCATGGAGAAGCACTTGTTCAACCAGTCCTTAACTAACTGTAAGGTTGGTACGTCGTTTCCAATAAGCAATATGTCATCAACATAAACCACTAGGATGACGACCGCATTCCCATTAAACTGCTTATAAACACATGGATCACATTCATTCTTAATGAAACCAAATTCCTTTATGGCTTCATCAAATCGAATTTTCCATGACCTGGATGCTTTCTTCAATCCATAAATGGATTCCTGCAACTTGCAAACCCATTTGGCTTCACCTGGTGTCACAAAACCTTCTGGTTATTTCATATATACATCTTCCTGAAGGTTCCCATTACGGAATGTTGTTTTAACATCCATCGTCCAAATCTCATAGTCATGGTAAGCTTCTATGGCATGTATGATTCTTATGGATTTAAACATGGAAATTGGAGATAAGTTTTCATCATAGTCAATTCCTTGACGCTGTTTGAATCCTTTATCCACTAGCCTTGATTTATAGGAGCTAGATTTACCTTCTATGTCCAACATTCGTTTGAATACAAATTTCCATCCAACAGCCTTTACATCAACTGGCTCATCGACCAGAACCCAAACATGGTTATGATACATGGAATATATATCAAAATTCATAACTTCTAACCATCTTGTAGCTTCTAAGCTTTCTACTGCTTCCATGTAGGAGAAAGGTTCATCATTTTCCAACAATAATGATTCACCATCCCCGGTGACTAGGAAACCAAATATCTCTTTTCCCTTACCTCTCCTGAGCTTCTACGCCGTACTTGTGTTTTTGGAAACTCTTCCACAGGGACCTGTGGAACATGTTCCTGTACCAACTCATGTGTATCTTGAGCATCAACTTTGTTGAAGTGAATCATTCTCCAACTATACTTCTTGAGGATGTGATCCCTCTCAAGAAAGATGGCTTGTCTTGAGATAATCACTTTCGTATCTTGAGGGTTATATAGGTAATATCCTTTCGTTTCATTGGGATATCCTATTATGATACACTTCCTGCCCCGGGGTTCTAGTTTATTTCCTGAGAAGGCCTTAACATACTCCTCGCATCCCCATACATGTGTGTGCGACAAAGTTGGTTTCCTTCCATTCCATAACTCGGATGGAATTCCATTTGCTGCCTTAGTTGGTACTCGGTTTAATGTGTCTGCTACATTTAGTTGGTACTCGGTTTATTTAAGCTCAGTTTCATGGAATATATTGCTTCACTCATTGAAATGGGTTTCAAAATAAAAAATGGTAATCAATTTAGTTCAAATGTTTTAACAAAACACAAAAATTTTAAAATAAACACACAAATATCTGAAAAAAATCACAAAATTTGTAAACCAAACAACAAATGAAAATACAAAACTACAGAGGTTCCCTCACCCACAATTAATTGATTTAGTGTCATTAGTGAATTCAAATGGATATAACAAGTAAATATATTTTTGATTGATTCACAAAAAAAAAAATAAGTAAAATGGAGAGGTACAACCTGACTTATTTGTAGTGCATCATTGAGTTAATCTAATAAGTGTTTCACTTTGAAAACCTACAAACAAAATAAAAAAAGAAAACATGAGGTATTTATTAAAAGAAAAAGTACAAATAGGATGAGAATAGAAGGACAGAGCTTGGTTTAATCAACCAAGCGGGGCCCGGATTTTGATTTCCTTTAGAGGGGAAGTTCTAATCAGTTATCCCCAATCTGATTGTGGTTGTGGTTTATTTGAGATGAACCACTGTATATGAATTTTCCCAATTTATTTGAGTAAACACATAAAGTAGAGAATCCCAAAGCAGATAATAAAATTATGAACCCCATGAATGAAGACACATATAATTTGAGTTCAATAGTGTGATGGATTAGAAT
>CAUJRU010004699.1:0-12466 GCA_963277665.1 Viscum album
TCCTTTAGTAGGTATATAGATGCCCAAAAAAACATAACATAATCATAGAACATAACTTAAGCATAAAGGAAAGATAACATTCCGACATTGCAATAACAATATAACATTTTAAGATATTTGAATAATGAATCCATTCAAAAAACCATTTTCAAAACCATTTAAAACATTTGATAAAGAGATTTTTGAATCAAAGTCTCACATACCAACTTGAAGCTTTTAACATTATAAACCATTAATATCCATAGAAATAAATCCTTAAACCCATTTTGAAAACATGGATATTAATGAAAAGTATTTATAAGAACAAATCATTAAAACATTTATAGTGATATTTTAGTTAAAGGGTTTTTAACAAAATTAGAAACACTTGAATACAATAATTGAGGAATAACATTTAATCAGAACATTATAATAACATGATAATAAATGGATTAATGATAGAATATTCCAAAGGACAGTATATAAACCATATAAGAGTGAATTGGTTCATGACAACAATGAAGTCTTAACATAAATGTAAAATGAGATGAAATCCCTTATAAAGAAGGTATCCTTAAATTAAGGATAAATCAAAAACATAATAATGTGTGAAAAATATTAATACACCCAATATAAGTGGATATTAAGTGTAAAACAATAATATGTCATTCAAAAATATTCATAGGATGACATATTCAATAACTACAAGTTGAACCGAAAGAAATCGAAATTGGGTTAAGAAGTTCCATTGGTAAAATTTGGCAGCCTAACGGCATCACGTTAAAATTCATAACATTAGTTTATGAGAGAGAAAATGGTATCCCATCACATGGACATAAAATTTACATAAATAAGGATATATAAGAACATATCCCAACATAAAAAGATGTAAATTAAAAGACATAACAAAAAAAGTCTTTTTAAAAGAGGAGTGAGAAAGGTTCCCTTACCGATTTGGGAAACTTTTGAAACGTACACCCCATGAGAGAAGGGTCATACAATAAAGATGTAACTACCCATAAATGAGAGTATATTATAAAAATAGTAAAATAATGGGTAGTACATACACCACACAAAATGAAATAGTGTACAATGTAGCATGAATCTCATGGGAATAAAATGTGAGATGAAAATCCCCTTATAAAAATTCGACAGCCTAATGACGCCACATAAAACGTCCAAAAATGGATTGATGAGATAAAATAGGGTCTCTAATCATATTAAAATAAAATATAAAGAAAGATGAATACAAAATAACATCCCCCCAACATAATAAAGTGCAGCTCAAAGTAAGCTACATAAAAAAGAGTACTTAAAAAGAAAGAGAGAGATATGATCTCTTACGAAAATTCTGCAGCCTAACGGCACTACTCAAAACTTCCAAAATGGATTGATGAGAGAACATAGGGTTTTCATCATATGAACATAAAAAAGTACAGTAATAGTAATATAAAAAAACATCCCAATAATTAGAAATATGATCTTAAAAGGAATGACATAAAAGAGTGTACTTAAAAAGAAAGAGAGGGGTAGGATCCCTTACATCAAGTCGGACTTGTCCTGTTCGTTTATTTATATTAATGAATAATAAACATTGGTTAATTTATAATTTCTTAAGGTCCTAATTTAATGAATATTTATTAGTTTATATCACATATTATAATGTTATAATAATTGGTTAATAATGTGAGTTCATATCAGATGTTTTTGTCAATGTTTGGTACATGAGTCAAAAATGAACTTGTTTGAAAATGATTGTCAATGTAGTTATAAGTAAATCATCTCCATAATAATATTAATGATTTAAATATCATATATATCCAGTAAATATTAATTTTATACTATTAAATAAAATTTTTACATAGAAAACAAATGACATGCACCGTTCATGGAGACGGTAGACTGTATGTACGCATGAACGCTACTTTCATTTTTTCGACAAATTAATGAAATAAAAAATAATTGAGTGATATATATATTATAATTCCAGTATAATATATATGTTTTATAGGTCACATAAGTTCATTAATTTCATTCTTTATACATTCCATGTATGTCATGAACGAGTCACATCACTTGAGGGGGCGGTAGTCCACATTTCCTCGTATGAAATTATCGCATTCGCACAACATGAAAAGCATAAAAGTATGTTTTAAATATAAAATAAAGAAGAATATGGAAAAACTAAATACCATATATATAATATATAAAATACAGTGACATCATAATGGCCACCTTGAAAGGTTTTAAGAGAAGATTAAACAATCATCGTTTCGTGAGGCAATAATTCACCATCCACAGAACCAGTATGTTCTTTAACCATTAGACGGAGGTGTGTGTAAGTGTTGCTCGAATAATTCACATAACAAAATACTAGTATTTTTGAGATACTGGTGTTGTTACAATAGAAAGGAATTAAAAGATTTTAGGGGTTTGGAGAAGCAAAATAAAACAAAAGAACACACGTGAAGGCATTACCTTTAAATCGTGTAACTCCTTTTGGTTTGAAGCAAAAGGTTTTCTTGAAAAGCATTGTGCCAAAGGTGAGGCTTCAATGATGAAGATAGGGATGTGGAGAGATGAAATGGGCAGGGTATTGCCGAGCCAAATGCTTTAGAGGTGTGGGTAAGGTGGTAGAGGTGGGGGCCTTTTATAAGTGAAGAGGAGGGGAACTCTTGGAAAGTTATAAAATATTACTTTATTATAAAATGATTTTCGGATTTTAAAGGTCCCAAAATGATATATTTCGAGTATAAGGTGATAAGGTTCCTAAACCCACCCATACAATAGGATTTTGACAAGTGTAAAACTTATATTTCACCCTATCTTTTCATTTTATTTAAATCGTTCATTTATGAGGTAATCACCGCATCATCACAGTGTCATAAATAAAATAATTTATTTAATGTCTAAAATTTATAAAAAAAATATAATGATGTAGGAAATATTTTGAGCTTTTAAATTAATATTTATAGTCTATGATATAGTTTATGTAGACAAAATTAAAATTACTTTACTTAGGTGTTACATACATTGGTTACATTTTCCTTTCTTTAAAAAAAATGTGATAAAAGGTCACTATCACACTACAGTGATTCCATGGGGTCCCAAGGTTGGCACAAGGCATCCCATGGTCTTACATGACACCAAAAATATCATTAGGACACATTTTGGGGTCATTTTATATTTTTATGATATTATTTTCATACCCTTAATTACCCTATTACTAATTAAACACGATAATTAAAGATAATTATTGTCGTTACTATTCATAATGTCCAAAAACAAAAGAGTCTTAATTACATAATTTGGACCTTATGATTCAAAATATGCAATCCATTTCATCAAATTCAAAACACATAAATTGTAGTAATTAATTTAAAATTAAATCTCGTTGTTAAAACAAAAGACGAGTTTTTAAGAAGTAAAATTTATCAAAAGATTGACTTGTTTTTACGTCCATTGGAAAAGTAAAATTACATCTAATGAAGAAAATTGTATTAAGTGATAAAAACATAATTCAATTATACTTTAAAAAAAATTAAAATGACAATCTAAATATATAAATAAATTTGATGAAAAGGTAGTTTTGAATTAAAAACTTTATTTTTCACTGTTCATTAAAAAAATCATTATCAGAAAAATTTAAAAAATCAACCCTAAGATATATTTGATATTTCAAATTCAAAAATGATTTCCATTTTACCAAATTCAAAACATAGAAGTTTAATTAATAAAACATATAGTTAATTCCTGCTGTCAAAACAAATAGCGGGTTTTTTGGAAGCAATATCTATGAAAAGTTTTGCACTTGTTTATGTCCATTTTCAAAATGAAATTAATTATAATGACCACCATTGAATTAAATTATAAAAAATATTCTAATTAAACATTAAAAAAAATTAAAAATATAATCTAAACATATATTTAAATTATATGAAAAAGCAGTTTTGAAGTAAAATGCTATATTTTTCACTATTCATTAAAAATAATGAACATTGTCAGAAACATACCAAAAATTTAACCAATGTTAAATTAAATATCCCAATCATAAATAATAAGTTTATTTTGACAAATAGATATTATAAAATTGTCAAAATTTATATTTAAAAAAGGTTCACCATCAATAGGCGGTAAAACAATCTTTTAAAAATATTAGTGTATTTATTCTTAAAGTTGGATTCATTTAAATTTTAAGCCTCTAACATTTATTGGATAAATGTAAAAATATTTTACAAACATATGTAATCATTGTGTAGTTATTTCTGGTCATTTCCTCCATTACAACGACTAGGCGTTAACTATTATAATATTATTATATTATTAGTGTGCAACGTATGATTTCAAAGAAACTCGTTGTTGCGTATTGGGTATGCCATCGAGCATAGAATTCAATTTAAAGTAGTATTAACATTTTATTCAAAAATATTTATAAACATTAGAATGTAATATTATTTATTTACCTAGGATATTACATCCTTCCCCCTTTTTGGGAATTGCGTCCTCGCAATTTCAAAATTGGGCTTGGAAACTTCATTGAAAGTCCCACATCGGAACAAGAGTCAGTAAAACTATCACTTTAAAAGAAAGGGAGATAAGTACAAAGGTCACCTGAGTTAACCCATACTAGGATTACAAGTATGAAAATATAGATATGGAGGAGAAAAAAAAGGGTCATGTTCTAATGGAGAGTGATAGTAAACATGTTTAGGAGATAGTTAATCACAAGAAAATCAAAAACTTGTGATGGGTTAAACAGTATTCAATTCCCCAGTAGGAAAGGTTAACAGACAAAATTTTTGTATTAAGTTAGTCTTCATTGAAAAATTTATTTTTGAGATTAACTAAATCATAATGAAACATTCTTACTTGTCACGTAGACTTTCAACTGTTACTAGATTCCTTAATCAAACTCATATTTTCTCCAAAAGATGAGTATTTAAGAAGACTTGTTCGCATTAAAAGTACTATAATCAACTTCTTGAGAATCACCTAATCCATAAAATAGAACTATATATTTCCCATGTCTTTAGATATCAACAAAAACGATACCAAAAAGTTTAGTATGTGATCATATAATACCCAAAAAGGATATTTTTTTTACAAAATGAAAAACTACTCCTAATCTCCTAAATTTGTCAAACAATACCCAAAGTTCAACAAAGACCATTAAATAAACATCTATCCATAAAATTCATCAGTGTAAACCCAACTAAGATTGAAACCCAAATATTTGAAGGATTTAATCACATAGTCTCCCATGGTACAAATTAAAATTTATATCTAAATAACATCAGTTGCTTTTAAAGTCTCATACTGAAAAGTAATTAACCCAATAACATATCATCCATGATAGGTTAATAATTTTCATAGATAACCCAAAATCAACTTACTCTTGATTCATAAAATCATCCAACTAAAAAAATATAATTAGTCAAACTTACCAGGGACTTCACGTAGTCCAGTGGTAGGCAATAAATACCAGTCGCCCTTTGGTTGTGGGTTCGATACCGCAACATTGTCCAACTTAACGGGTTGTCACATGGTATGCGTGTTTCCTTTTTCCAAAACGATATAATTCTTAAAAATTCCCCAAAACGGGATAAAATATTCAAAAATAACCATAACATAATGTAACCTCAAGTTTATCTCATGTCGTTCATATTCCATCATAACGTATAGTAACCCATAATTACCTCAAAAGTAAGGATCATATAAAACATAATGGTTACCTTTATAATTATTACCTAAACTTCCATGTCGATTTGTTTCTCTTGTACATGATGTTTTAGAGAACTCACAAAGGTTCAAGTGGTTGATCATGACACCTGATAGTTGGTTTAGAATAACCATGAGATTTCTCATTGAATCCCCCATTTCATCCAGTCATTTAATCAGAGAACCACAATAGTTTCCTTCAAACCCATAGTCACTTTGGTGCCTGCTAGATCCATCCATTTACTAAAACAAGAAATGACAGTGTGAGTATATCAAAAAAAATCCTTATGTAGTAAAGAGGAAGATAAACACTAATATATACTTATCCAAGTAATCTCAAACTCATTACAGCCTTCAAAAATAACAATGACTCTATCTAATATAATAACCATTGTGGTTATACACAACTTGTCACTTAACACTCTAACCTCTAAAGTTATCTAAAACATCCTCTGAAACCAACTATAAGGACCTGGCCTTAAAAATTACTTATTATTGAATTAAATGAATAATTCACATTGAGAATATTTTCAGGTTTAGAGTTTTATAGAATTAGGAAATAACTATTACATCTCAAAGATTACAAAGTAGACACATCTACTCAGCTTCCATTTTTTTCAAAAAAATAAAAACACTTGAACAAAAGAGTCATGTCTAGTTCCTTGTTTTAGACTGCCTTACATTTCCTTGATCCCAACCTTGACCCCATTCAACTTTATGTCCTGTGAAAACATTTCAAAAACTTGGGATGAGCATAAAAAGCTTAGTAAGGGTTATAACAGTACAAAAGGAAAACATCAGTCCATGTATACAAAAGAATCAATGAAATCGTACTTTACTCACAAAACATAATCAATTTAACATACCTCATGAAATCCTAAGATTTATTCATAACTTAATAGAAATCATAAGTCATAAAGGTAACTTGAGGCATTCAAAAAATTCTTACATAGAGAGTAAACCTCATGGTTATGTTTGGAATACCCATCACAGTATATTCCCTAAATCTCTTCGGAGAACCTTAGCGTTTAACTCCTTCGCGTTACCCAATGCATTGGACAGCTATATCGGGCTCACCCGCCCTTAGTTTATCATGGAATCACCCGTCTTCATAAACAATGCCCAAGAAACATAACATAATCATATCACATAACTTACGAATAAAGAAAGATATAATTCCCACATTGTAAGAACAATATAACATTTGAAGATATTTGAATAATAAATCCATTCAAAAAACCATTTTCAAAACCATTTAAAACATTTAATAAATAGATTTTTGAATCAAAGTGTCCCATACAACCTTGAAGATTTTAAAATTTTAAAACATTAATATCCATAGAAATAAATCCTTAAAACCATTTAGAAAACATGGATATTAATGAAAAGTATTTATAAGAAGAAATCATTAAAATATTTAAAGCAATATTTTAGGTAAAGGGTTTTTAACAAAATTAGAGACACTTGAATACAATAATTGAGGAATAACCTTAATTGAGAACATTATAATATCATGAGAATAAACGGATTCATGATATAATATTCTAAAGAAAGTATATACACCATATAAGAGTGAATTGGTGCAAGAAAACAATTAAGTCTCAATAGAAATGTAAAATGAGATGAAATCACTTATAAAGAAGGTATCCTTAAATTAAGGATAAATCAATATCATAATTATGTGTGAAAAATATAAATACACCCAATATAAGTGCATATTAAGTGTTAAACAACAAGAGGTCATTCACACATATTCATAGGATGACATTTTCAATAACTACAAGTTGAACCCAAATAAATCGAAATTGGGTTAAGAAGTTCCCTTGGTAATATTTGACAGCCTAACGACGTCACTTTAAAACTCATAACATTAGTTGATGATAGAGAAAATGGTATGTAATCACTTGGACATAAAATTTACTTTAATAAGGATATGTAAGAACATATAACAAGATAAAAAGATGTAAATTAAAAGAAATAACAAAATAAGTCTTTTTAAAAGAGGAGTGAGAAGGGTTCCCTTACTGATTTGGGCAACTTTTGAAACGTACACCCCATGAAAGAAGGGTCATAAATTGAAGATGTAACTACCCATAAATAAGAGTATATTATAAAAATAGTAAAATAATTGGCAGTACATACACCACACAAAATAAAATAGTATCCAATGTAGCATGAATCTCACGGGAATAAAAAGTGAGATGAAAATCCCCTTATGATAATTCGGCAGCCTAACGGCGCCACATAAAACTTCCAAAAATGGATTGATGAGATAAAATAGGGTATCTCACCATATTAACATAAAATTTACAGAAAGAGGAATATAAAAGAACATCCCCCAACATAAGAAAGAGGAGCATAAATTAATTTACATAAAGAAGAGTACTTAAAAAGAAAGAGAGAGGTAGGATCTCTTACGAAAATTCGGCAGCCTTACGGCGCCACTCAAAACATCCAAAATGGATTTATGAGAGAAAATAGGGTCTCTCATCATATGAACATAATAAAGTAAAGGAGGAGTAATATAAAATAACATCCCAATAATAATAATTATGATCTTAAAAGGAATGACATAAAAGAGTGTACTTAAAATGAAAGAGAGGGGTAGGATGCATTACCTCAAGTCCGACTTGTCTTGTCCATTTCTTTATATTCTTGAATAATAAACTTTGTTTAATTTATAATTTCATAAGGTCCTCCTTTAAAGATCATTATTCAGTTCATATCACATATTATAACGTTATAATAATTGGTTAATAATGTGAGTTCATATTAGACGTTTTTATCGATGTTTGGTACATGAGTCCAAAATGAACTTGTTTGAAAATGATTGTCCATGTAGTTATATGTAAATCATCTCCAGAATAGTATTAATGATTTAAATATCATATATATCCAGTACATATTAATTTTATACTATTCCATAACATTTGGAGATAAAAATAAATGAAATGCACCGTTCATGGAGACGGTAGGCCGTGCGTATGCATGAACTCTACATTCATTTCTTTGACATATTAATGTAATTAAAAATAATTGAGATATATATATATATATATATATATATTATAATTATAGTATAATATATATGCTTTATAGGTCACATAAGTTCATTAATTTCATTCTTTATACATTCCATTTATTGCATGAACGAGTCACGTCACTTGAGGGGGCGGTAGTCCACACTTCCTCGTATGAAATTATCTCATTTTCCCAACATGCAATGAAAAAAGGTATGTTTTTAATATAAAATAAAGAATCATATAGAAAAAATAAATACCATATATATCATTTATAAAATAAAATGACATCATAATGGCCACCATGGAAGGTGTTAAGATAAGACTGAACAATCATCTTTTCGTGAGGCAGTAATTCGCCATCCACAGAAACAGTATGTTCTTTAACCATTAAACGGAGGTTTGTGTAAGTGTAGCTCGAATATTTCACATAACAACATCCTAGTATATTTAAGACACAGTTTTTGTTACAAAAGAAAGGAATAAAAATATTTTAGGGGTTTGGAGAAGCAAAATAAAACAAAAGAACACAAGTGAAGACATTACCTTTAAATCGGGTAACTCTTCTTGGTTAGAACCAAAATGATTTCTTGAAGAGAATTATGCCAAAGGTTAGGATTAAGTGATGAATATAGGGATTTTTAGAGATGAAATGGGTAGGGTATGGCTGAGCCAAAGGCTTGAGAGGTGTGGGTAAGGTGGTAGAGGTGGGGGCCTTTTATAAGAGAAGAGGAGGGGCACTCTTGGTAAGTTATAAAATATTACTTTATTATAAAATGTTTTTCGGATTTTAAAGGTCCCAAAAGGATATATTTAATTTATATGGTGATAAGGTTTTTAAATACACCCATATAATAGGTTTGTGACAAGTGTAAGACTTATATTGCACCCTATATTCGCATTTTATTTAAATCGTTCATTTTTGAGGTAATCACCGCATCATCACGATGTCATAAATAAAATAATTTATTTAATGTCTAAAAATTATAAGAAAAATATCATGATGTATGAAATATTTTTATCTTTCTGATGACTATTTATAGTCTAAGAGATAGTTTATGTAGACAAAATTAAAATTATTTTACTTAGGTGTTACATACTTTGGTTACATTTTCATTTCTTTAAAAAATTACGATAAAAGGTCACTATCACACTAAAGTGATTCCATGGGGACCCAAGGTTGGAACAAGGAATCCCCTGGTCGGCCATGACACCAAAAATATCATTAGGACACATGTTGGGGTCATTTTATACTTTTATGATATTATTTTCTTACCCTTAATTACCCGATTACTAATTAAACACGATAAATAAAGATAATTACCGTCGTTACTATTAATAATGTCCAAAAACAAGAGTCCTAATTACATAATTTGGAACTTATGATTCCAAATATGGAATAAATTTAATAAAATTCACAGCACATAAATTGTAATAATTAATTTAAAAGTAAATCTCGTTGTCAAAACAAAAGAAGAGTTTTTAAGAAGTAAAATTTTTCAAAATATTGACTTGTTTTTAAATCCAATTGAAAATTGAAATTACATCCAATGAAAAACATTGTATTAAGTGATAAAAACATAATTAAATTATACTTTAAAAACAATTAAAATGACAATATAATTATATAAATAAATTGGATGAAAAGGCAGTTTTGAATTAAAAACTGTATGTTTCACTATTCATTAAAAAAATCATTATCAGAAAAATAACAAAAATTAACCCTAAGTTATATTTGATAATTCGAATTCATAAATTATGTCCATTTTACCAAATTCAAAAAATAGAAGTTTCATTAATAAATCATATAGTTAATTCCCGCTGTCAAAACAAATAGCGGGTTTTTTGGAAGCAATATCTATGAAAAGTTTGGCACTACTTTATGCCCATTTTAAAATTGAAATTAATTATAACGACCACCATTGAATTAAATTGTAAAAATATATTATAATTAAACTATAAAACCAATTAAAAAGATAATTTTACCATATATTTAAATTAGATGAAAAAGCAATTTTGATGTAAAATGCAATATTTTTCACTATTCATTAAAAAGAATGCACATTGTTAGAAACATACCAAAAAAATAACCAAAGTAAATTTAAATATCCAAATCATAAAAATAAGTTTATTTTTACTGATAGAGCTTATAAAATTGTCAAAAGTTCTATTTAAAAATTGTTCTCCATCAAAAGGCAGTAAAACAATCTTTTAAAAATATTAGAGTATTTATTCTTAAAATTGGATTCATTTGGATTTTAAGCCTCTTAAATTTATTGGATAAATGTAAAAATATTTGACAAACACATGTAATCATTTTTTAGTTATTTATGTTCATTCCCTCCATTACAACGGCTAGGCGTTAACTATATAATATTATTATATTATTAGTGTGCAATATAAGATTTTAAAGAAACTCGTTGTTGTGTATTGGGTACGCCATCGAACATAGCATTCCCTTTAAAGTAGTATTAACATTTTCTTCACAAATATTGATAAACATTAGAGTGTAATATTATTTATTTACCTGGGATGTTACACTAGTAGAGTAGAACATCCGAGTAATAGAGAAGAGATCCCTAGTGGAGTAACTTCACAAAGTGTCATATCAACTTTGTCTAGAGTTATATTGAATCTAGTTGAAATTGGTGGACTCTAAAATACCTTAAATGAATAGTGACTGGTTGAGGAAGCTAAGAAGTAAGGTCTTACCACCATCACAATAGTAGATACACAATGACCTAATGTAGGGGGATTGGTTAAAGCACTCTCTAGACTATGATAATATGTGGATGATGGTGAGAGAATAACGATTCTACATAAAGATTCTATTAAGCATGCTTTTTAATGAAAAAACCATAATTTTCATGGGAGAGGATCCATATTTTATATGCTCTTCTCATTTGATTTTATCAAGGAATAGAGAATTTTTTTTCATTAATCATCATTCATTCACTAGGTTGTGGTGTATCATTATGATCAACTAATAATAATTATTTAATATTTTTGATGAAATATAATAAAAATAATTTCAAACATTTTAATAATGAATTTAGAATAATAAAAGTCCAACATGATTATCAAAATGGATGATTAGTAAAAATATCATCCATGATATGTATAATAGTGAGGTATATCCACTAGTACTATAAAATATACCTTGATTTTGTCTATTTAGTTGAATGGTTCACTCTTGAGTGAAGCCGAATGATTTTAATTGGTATAATTTCCATCACTATAAAACTAGATTAATTCTATTTGGATGGATTATTTCCTCTAGTTCATAGCTCATGGAATGTTATATGCTTACATACCATCACACTAACACTATAGTTAGTCAATTTAGATGAGTTAATTGACTCAATGTAATGAGTTTCATGCTAGTGGTATTAATAATATGGATTCCAATATTCAAAATTATTCAGCTACCCTAAATTTATGTATTTAAGAATTTCATGTTTTCTTTATATATTGTAAACCCATGATGAGAAAATTTGTGAATGATCTAACATTTTCCTAATCCATGGGGCCTAGAGTGCATGACCAAAATTATACTATAGTTAAATTATGAACCCCATGATATTTGATTATTTAATTTCACCCCATAATTTTTCATATAACATATTTTGTTTTTACGTAAAATTTCCACTTATTTTAATAAATAAAGTAATTTTTCTATTAATTTGATTTCAATGTATCATAATTATTATCTAATTATATTAAATTAATTAGATGGAATTTATATTTAT
>CAUJRU010004700.1:0-12431 GCA_963277665.1 Viscum album
ACACGTGTTGTCTTTCATGCGCTGCACTGACCTCTGGGATGTCTAAACCCCTCAGTATGTCTCCTCGTCACTGATGATGTTTCCTGGTGGGATAGCTGGAAATGCATAAATGTCTCTTTAGGGGGGGAGTGGTCGGCGACCCCCCCTGGGCGTGGGTCTTGTCCTGCGTGCCCAGAGCCACCCAATGACATGCCCACGGACATGGAAAAATGGCCTCTAGACAATCCCATGAATGCTTGATGATTCGTCCGGTGCTTGGGGCTTGTCTTGTCCGGGGTAGTGCGCCATCAAAGCTTTGAAAATGAGTCGGGGTTCGTCGCGTGTCAGGTCCTACGTACTGACAATCGCGTGGAGACAATTCCATCCGAGTGAGACGATTTGAAGGGGCATCGGGGCTTGCATTGGTGGATGCGGGGTGCCTTGAAAGGAAGGACGCCGAGCTGGGGTTTGCCATATCTTGTTGGGTCCGGTATGTAACGTCCATGACCACCTAAATAGAATTCGTTTCATGCGTGAGGACCCGCTCTGGACATGGGGTTGTCTTCTCGACGGTGGTCGACGACACGCGAGACGGATGCCATGACGTGCCGGCGGCCTTCATGTGCCTAAGGGGTCACGTCGGTGGCCGTTCCTATGGTTTCATAGCTCTTTTAGGGCAACTCGCGTTGTCTTTCATGAGCTGGGGTGCCCTCTGGGTGGTCTAAACCACTCAGTATGTCTCCTCGTCAGTGCTGATGTTTCCTGGTGGGATAGCTGTAAATGCATAAATGTCTCTTTAGGGGGGTAGTGGTCGGCGACCCCCCCTGGGCGTGGGTCTTGTCCTGCGTGCCTCGAGCCACCCAGTGACATGCCCACGGACATGGAAAAATGGCCTCTAGACAATGCCATCAATGCGTGATGATTCGTCCGGTGCTTGGGGCTTGTCTTCTCCGGGGTAGTGCGCCTTAAAAGCTTTGACAATGAGCCGGGGTTCGTCGCGTGTGAGGTCCTACGTACCGACAATCGCGTGGAGACAATGCCATCCGAGTGAGACGATTTGAAGGGGCCTCGAGGCTTGTCTTGGTGGATGCGGGGTGCCTTGAAAGGAAGGACGCCGAGCTGGGGTTTGTCATATGTTGTTGGGTTCGGTATGTAACGACACCGACCACCTAAAGAGAATTCATTTCATGCGTGAGGACCCGCTCTGGACATGGGGTCTGTCTTCTCGGCGGTGGTCGACGATACGCGGGAAGGATGCCATGACGTGTCGGCGGCCTTCACGTGCCTAAGGGGTCACGTCGGTTGCCGTTCCTATGGTTTCATAGCTCTTTTAGGGCAACACGTGTTGTCTTTCATGCGCTGCGGTTCCCTCTGGGTGGTCTAAACCACTCAGTATGTCTCCTCGTCAGTGCTGATGTTTCCTGGTGGGAGAGCTGGAAATGCAGAAATGTCTCTTTAGGGGGGGAGTGGTCGGCGACCCCCCCTGGGCGTGGGTCTTGTCCTGCGTGCCCAGAGCCACCCAGTGACATGCCCACAGACATGGAAAAATGGCCTCTAGATGATTCCTCCTGTGCTTGGGGCTTGTCTTGCCCGCGGTAGTGCCCCATAAAAGCGATGACAATGAGACGGGGTTCGTCGCGTGTCAGGTCCGACGAACTGACAATCGCGTGGAGACAAAGCCATCCGAGTGAGACGATTTGAAGTGGCCTCGGGGCATGTCTTGGTGGATGCGACGTGCCTTGAAAGGAAGGACGTCGAGGTGGGGTTTTTCATATGTTGTTGGGTCCTGTATGTAATTACAATTACCACCTAAAGAGAATTCTTTTCATGAGTGAGGACCCGCTCTGGACATGGGGCGTGTCTTCTCGGCGGTGATCGACGATACGCGGGATGGATGCCATGACTTGTCGGTGGCCTTCATGTGCATAAGGGGTCACGTCGGTGGCCCTTCCTATGGTTTCATAGCTCTTTTAGGGCAACACGTGTTGTCTTTCATGCGCTGTGGTGCCCTCAGGGTGGTCTAAACCCATCAGTATGTCTCCTCGTCAGTGTTGATGTTTCCTGGTGGGATAGCTGGAAATGCATAAATGTCTCTTTAGGGGGGGAGTGGTCGGCGACCCCCCTGGGCGTGGGTCTTGTCCTGCGTGCCTAGAGCCACCCAATGACATGCCCAGTGACATGGAAAATGGCATCGACGCAATGCCCTGAATTCCTGATGATTCTTCCCGTGCTAGGGTCTTGTCTTGCCCGAGGTGGTGCGCCATAAAACCGATGACAATGAGATGGGTGGGGTTTGTCGCCTGTGAGATCCTACGGACTGACAATCGCGTCCAGACAATGGAATCCTAGTGAGGCGATTTGAAGGGGCCTCGGGGCCCGTCTTGGTGCGTGCGGCGTGCCTTGAAAGGAAGGACGTTGAGGTGGGGTTTGTCATATGTTGTTGTGTCCGGTATGTAAAGACAATGACCACCTAAAGAGAATTCATTTCATGCGTGAGGACCCGCTCTGGACATGGGTCCTGTCTCCTCGGCGGTGTTGGACGATACGCGGGACGGATGCCATGACGTGTCGGCGGCCTTCATGTGCCTAAGGGGCCACGTCGGTGTCCCTTCCTATGGTTTCATAGCCCTTTTAGGGCAACACGTGTTGCCTTTCATGCGCTGCGGTTCCCTCTGGGTGGTCTAAACCACTCAGTATGTCTCCTCGTCAGTGTTGATGTTTCCTGGTGGAATAGCTGGAAATGCATAAATGTCTCTTTAGGGGGGGAGTGGTCGGCGACCCCCCCTGGGCGTGGGTCTTGTCCTGCGTGCCGAGAGCCACCCACAGACATGCCCAGTGACATGGAAAATGGCATCGACGCAATGCCATGAATTCCTGATGATTCGTCCCGTGCTTGGGGCTTGTCTTGCCCGAGGTAGTGCGCCCTAAAAACGATGGCAATGAGACGGGGTTTGTCGCATGTGCGATCCTGCGGACTGACAGTCGCGTCCAGACAATGGCATCCGAGTGAGACGATTTGAAGGGGCCTCAGGGCCCGTCTTGGTGCATGCGGCGTGCCTTGAAAGGAAGGACGTCGAGGTGGGGTTTTTCATATGTTGTCGTGTCCCGTATGTAATGACAATGACCACCTAAAGAGAATTCATTTCATGCGCGAGGACCCGCTCTGGACATGGGGCCTGTCTTCTCGGCGGCGTTGGATGCTACCCGCGACGAATGCTACTACGTGTCGGCGGCCTTGATGTGCCTAAGGGGTCACATCAGTGGCTGTTCCTATGGTTTCATATCTCTTTTAGGGCAACACGTGTTGTCTTTCATGCGCTGTGGTGCCCACAGGGTTGTCTAAACCCATCAGTATGTCTCCTCGTCAGTGCTGATGTTTCCTGGTGGGACAGCTGGAAATGCATAAATGTCTCTTTAGGGGGGGAGTGGTCGGCGACCCCCCCTGGGCGTGGGTCTTGTCCTGCGTGCCCAGAGCCACCCAGTGACATGCCCACGGACATGGAAAAACAGCCTCCGGACAAAGCAAAGACAGCTTGATGATTCGTCCGGTGCTTGGGGCTTGTCTTGTTCGAGGTAGTGCGCCATAAAAGTGATGACAATGAGCCGGGTTTCGTCGCGTGTCAGGTCCTCCGTACTGACAATCAGGTGGAGACAACGCCATCCGGGTGAGAGGATTTGAAGGGGCCTCAGGGCTTGCCTTGGTGGATGCGGTGTGCCTTGAATGGAAGGACAATGAGGTGGGGTTTGTCATATGTTGTTGGGTCCGGTATGTAATGACAATGACCGCCTAAAGAGAATTCCTTTCATGCGTGGGGACCCGCTCTGGACATGGGGCGTGTCTTCGCTGTGGTGATGGACGATACGTGGGACGGATGCCATGACGTGTCGGCGGCCTTCATGTGCCTAAGGGGTCACGTCGGTGGCCCTTCCTATGGTTTCATAGCTCTTTTAGGGCAACACGTGTTGCCTTTCATGCGCTGCCCTGCCCTCAGGGTGGTCTAAACCCATCAGTATGTCTCCTCGTCGGTGTTGATGTTTCCTGGTGGAATAGCTGGAAATGCATAAATGTCTCTTTAGGGGGGGAGTGGTCGGCGACCCCCCCGGGCGTGGGTCTTGTCTTGCGTGCCTAGAGCCACCCAATGTGATGCCCATTGACATGCAAAATGACATCGACGTAATGCCATGAATGCCTGATGATTCGTCCCGTGCTTGGGGCTTGTCTTGCCCGAGGTAGTGCGCCATAAAAACGATGACAATGGGATGGTGTTTGTCGCCTTCGAGATCCTGCGGACTGACAGTCGCGTTCAGACAATGGCATCCGAGTGAGACGATTTGAAGGGGTCTCGGGGCCCGTCTTGGTGCATGCGGCGTTTCTTGAAAGGAAGGACGTCGAGGTGGGGTTTGTCACATGTTGTTGTGTTCGGAATGTAAAGACAATGACCGCCTAAAGATAATTCATTTCATGCGCGGGGACCCGCTCTGGACATGGGTCCTGTCTTCTCGGCGGTGTTGGATGATACCCGGGACGGATGCCATGACGTGTCGGCGGCCTTCGTGTGCCTAAGGGGTCACTTTGGTGGCTGTTCGTATGGATTCGTAGCTCTTTAAGGGCAACACGTGCTGTCTTTCATGCGTTGTGGTGCCCATTGGGTTGTCTGAACCCATCAGTATGTGTCCTCGTCAGTGCTGATGTTTCCTGGTGGGACAGCTGGAAATGCATAAATGTCTCTTTAGGGGGGGAGTGGTCGGCGACCCCCCCTGGGCGTGGGTCTTGTCCTGCGTGCCCAGAGCCACCCAGTGACATGCCCACGAACATGGAAAAACGACCTCCAGACAAATCCATGAAAGCTTGATTATTCGTACGGTGCTTGGGGCTTGTCTTGTCTGAGGTAATGCGTCATAAAAGTGATGACAATGAGCCGGGGTGCGTCGCGTGTCAGGTCCGACGTACTGACAATCACGTGGAGACAACGCCATCCGAGTGGGACGATTTGAAGGGACCTCGGGTCTTGCCTTGGTGGATGCGGTGTGCCTTGCAAGGAAGGACGACGTGGTGGGGTTTGTCATATGTTGTTGGGTACGGTATGTATTGACAATGACCGCCTAAAGATAATTCCTTTGAGGCGTGAGGACCAGCTCTGGACATGGGGCGTGTCTTCTCTGCGGTGATGGACGAGACGCGGGGCGGATGCCATGACGTGTCGGCGGCCTTCATGTGCCTAAGGGGTCACGTCGGTGGCCCTTCCTATGGTTTCATAGCTCTTTTAGGGCAACCCGTGTTGTCTTTCATGCACTGCAGTGCCCTTAGGGTGGTCTAAACCCATCAGTATGTCTCCTCGTCACTGTTGATGTTTCCTGGTGGTATAGCTGGAAATGCATAAATGTCTCTTTAGGGGGGGAGTGGTCGGCGACCCCCCCTGGGCGTGGGTCTTGTCCTGCGTGCCTAGAGCCACCCAATGACATGCCGAGTGACATGGAAAATGGCATCGACGCAGTGCCATGAATTCCTGATGATTCGTCTCGTGCTTGGGGCTTGTCTTGCCCGAGGTAGTGCGCCCTAAAAACGATGACAATGAGATGGGGTTTGTCGCATGTGTGATCCTGCGGACTGACAGTCGTGTCCAGACAATGGCATCCGAGTGAGACGATTTGAAGGGGCCTCGAGGCCCGTCTTGGTGCGTGTGGCGTGCCTTGAAAGGAAGGACGTTGCGGTGGGGTTTGTCATCTGTTGTCGTGTCCCGTATGTAATGACAATGACCACCTAAAGAGAATTCATTTCATGCGTGAGGACCCTCTCTGGACATGGGGCCTGTCTTCTCGGCGGTGTTGGACGCTACCCGGGATGAATGCTACTACGTGTCGGCGGCCTTCATGTGCCTAAGGGGTCACATCGGTGGCTGTTCCTACGGTTTCATATATCTTTTAGGGCAACACGTGTTGACTTTCATGCGCTGTGGTGCCCACAGGGTTGTCTAAACCCTCCAGTATGTCTCCTCGTCAGTGCTGATGTTTCCTGGTGGGACAGCTGGAAAGGCATAAATGTCTCTTTAGGGGGGGAGTGGTCGGCGACCCCCCCTGGGCGTGGGTCTTGTCCTGCGTGCCCAGAGCCACCTAGTGACATGCCCACGGACATGGAAAAATGGCCTCCAGACAAATCCATGAAAGCTTGAGGATTCATACGGTGCTTGGGGCTTGTCTTGTCTGAGGTAATGCGCCATAAAAGTGATGACAATGAGCCGGGGTGCGTCGCGTGTCAGGTCCGAGGTACTGACAATCACGTGGAGACAACGCCACCCGAGTGGGACGATTTGAAGGGGCATCGGGGCTTGCCTTGGAGGATGCGGTGTGCCTTGCAAGGAAGGACGACGTGGTGGGGTTTGTCATATGTTGTTGGGTACGGTATGTAATGACAATGACCGCCTAAAGATAATTCATTTCATGCGTGAGGACCCGCTCTGGACATGGGGCGTGTCTTCTCTGCGGTGATGGACGAGACGCGGGACGGATGTCATGACGTGTCGGCGGCCTTCATGTGCCTAAGGGGTCACGTCGGTGGCCCTTCCTATGGTTTCATAGCTCTTTTAGGGCAACCCGTGTTGTCTTTCATGCACTGCGGTGCCCTTAGGGTGGTCTAAACCCCTCAGTATGTCTCCTCGTCACTTTTGATGTTTCCTGGTGGAATAGCTGGAAATGCATAAATGTCTCTTTAGGGGGGGAGTGGTCGGCGACCCCCCCTGGGCGTGGGTCTTGTCCTGCGTGCCTAGAGCCACCCGATGACATGCCCAGTGACATGGAAAATGGCATCGACGCAATGCCATGAATTCTTGATGATTCGTCCCGTGCTTGGGGCTTGTCTTTCCCGAGGTAGTGCGCCCTAAAAACGATGACAATGAGATGGGTTTTGTCGCATGTGTGATCTTGCGGGCTGACAGTCGTTTCCAGACAAAGGCATCCGAGTGAGACGATTTGAAGGGGCCTCGAGGCCCGTCTTGGTGCATGCGGTGTGCCTTGAAAGGAAGGACGTTGAGGTGTGGTTATTCATGTGTTTTCGTGTCCCGTATGTAATGATAATGACCACCTAAAGAGAATTCATTTCATGCGTGAGGACCCTCTCTGGACATGGGGCCTGTCTTCTCGGCGGTGTTGGACGCTACCCGGGATGGATGCTAGTACGTGATGGCGGCCTTGATGTGCCTAAGGGGTCACATTGGTGGCTATTCCTATGGTTTCATATCTCTTTTAGGGCAACACGTGTTGTCTTTCATGCGCTGTGGTGCCCACAGGGTTGTCTGAACCCATCAGTATGTCTCCTCGTCAGTGCTGATGTTTCCTGGTGGGACAGCTGGAAATGCATAAATGTCTCTTTAGGGGGGGAGTGGTCGGCGACCCCCCCTGGGCGTGGGTCTTGTCCTGTGTGCCCAGAGCCACCCAGTGACATGCCCACGGACATGGAAAAACGGCCTCCAGACGAATCCATGAAAGCCTGATGATTCGTACGGTGCTTGGGGCTTGTCTTGTCTGAGGTAATGCGCCATAAAAGTGATGACAATGAGCTGGGGTGCGTCGCGTGTCAGACCCACGCCGAGTGACGTGGAAAATGGCATCGACGCAATGCCAAGAATTCCTGATGATTTGTCCCGTGCTTCGGGCTTGTCTTGCCCGAGGTAGTGCGCCATAAAAACGATGACAATGAGATGGGGTTTGTCGCGTGTGTGAGGTCCGACGTACTGACGATCACGTGGAGACAACGGCATCCGAGTGAGACGATTTGAAGGGGCCTCGGGGCTTGCCTTGGTGGATGCGGTGTGCCTTGCAAGGAAGGACGATGTGGTGGGGTTTGTCATATGTTGTTGGGTACGGTATGTATTGACAATGACCACCTAAAGATAATTCCTTTGAGGCGTGAGGACTCGCTCTGGACATGGGGCGCGTCTTCTCTGCGGTGATGGACGAGACGCGGGACGGATGCCATGACGTGTCGGCGGCCTTCATGTGCCTAAGGGGTCACGTCGGTGGCCCTTCCTATGGTTTCATAGCTCTTTTAGGGCAACCCGTGTTGTCTTTCATGCACTGCGGTGCCCTTAGGGTGGTCTAAACCCATCAGTATGTCTCCTCGTCACTGTTGATGTTTCCTGGTGGTATAGCTGGAAATGCATAAATGTCTCTTTAGGGGGGGAGTGGTCGGCGACCCCCCCTGGGCGTGGGTCTTGTCCTGCGTGCCTAGAGCCACCCACTGACATGCCGAGTGACATGGAAAATGGCATCGACGCAGTGCCATGAATTTCTGATGATTCGTCCCGTGCTTGGGGCTTGTCTTGCCCGAGGTAGTGCGCCCTAAAAACGATGACAATGAGATGGGGTTTGTCGCATGTGTGATCCTGCGGACTGACAGTCGTGTCCAGACAATGGCATCCGAGTGAGACGATTTGAAGGGGCCTCGAGGCCCGTCTTGGTGCGTGTGGCGTGCCTTGAAAGGAAGGACGTTGCGGTGGGGTTTGTCATCTGTTGTCGTGTCCCGTATGTAATGACAATGACCACCTAAAGAGAATTCATTTCATGCGTGAGGACCCTCTCTGGACATGGGGCCTGTCTTCTCGGCGGTGTTGGACGCTACCCGGGATGAATGCTACTACGTGTCGGCGGCCTTCATGTGCCTAAGGGGTCACATCGGTGGCTGTTCCTATGGTTTCATATATCTTTTAGGGCAACACGTGTTGTCTTTCATGCGCTGTGGTGCCCACAGGGTTGTCTAAACCCGTTAGTATGTCTCCTCGTCAGTGCTGATGTTTCCTGGTGGGACAGCTGAAAATGCATAAATGTCTCTTTAGGGGGGGAGTGGTCGGCGACCCCCCCTGGGCGTGGGTCTTGTCCTGCGTGCCCAGAGCCACCTAGTGACATGCCCACGGACATGGAAAAATGGCCTCCAGACAAATCCATGAAAGCTTGAGGATTCATACGGTGCTTGGGGCTTGTCTTGTCTGAGGTAATGCGCCATAAAAGTGATGACAATGAGCCGGGGTGCGTCGCGTGTCAGGTCCGACGTACTGACAATCACGTGGAGACAACGCCACCCGAGTGGGACGATTTGAAGGGGCATCGGGGCTTGCCTTGGAGGATGCGGTGTGCCTTGCAAGGAAGGACGACGTGGTGGGGTTTGTCATATGTTGTTGGGTACGGTATGTAATGACAATGACCGCCTCAAGATAATTCCTTTCATGCGTGAGGACCCGCTCTGGACATGGGGCGTGTCTTCTCTGCGGTGATGGACGAGACGCGGGACGGATGCCATGACGTGTCGGCGGCTTTCATGTGCCTAAGGGGTCACGTCGGTGGCCCTTCCTATGGTTTCATAGCTCTTTTAGGGCAACCCGTGTTGTCTTTCATGCACTGCGGTGCCCTTAGGGTGGTCTAAACCCATCAGTATGTCTCCTCGTCACTGTTGATGTTTCCTGGTGGAATAGCTGGAAATGCATAAATGTCTCTTTAGGGGGGGGAGTGGTCGGCGACCCCCCCTGGGCGTGGGTCTTGTCCTGCGTGCCTAGAGCCACCCGATGACATGCCCAGTGACATGGAAAATGGCATGGACGCAATGCCATGAATTCTCGATGATTCGTCCCGTGCTTGGGGCTTGTCTTTCCCGAGGTAGTGCGCCCTAAAAACGATGACAACGAGATGGGGTTTGTCGCATGTGTGATCTTGCGGGCTGATAGTCGTTTCCAGACAATGGCATCCGAGTGAGACGATTTGAAGGGGCCTCGAGGCCCGTCTTGGTGCATGCGGCGTGCCTTGAAGGGAAGGACGTTGAGGTGGGGTCATACCTCAAACATTGCAGATTTGGTTGGTGATGCAACCTTGTTGATCCTTCCATTAGTCATATGCTTGTCTCAAAGATCAGGTTGTGCATGTACAATGGACAAACTAATCGAACGGAATTGAATGTTCGGGACGACGGTTTGGGCTTGTGTTGGGGTCTGAGTGGTGAGCTCAGTCATACCTCAAACAATGCAGATGTTGTTGGTGATTCTACATGTCTGATCCTTCCACTAGTCATATGCTTGTCTCAAAGATCAGGTCCTGCATGATCAGTTGTGTGGGTTGATGGTTGCGCTTATGCGATTGTGTGGGAGTGGTGGATGGTTGTCAAGATACCGCGGTCTCCCTTTTTTGGGAAGGGAACGTTGGTCTCGTTGGCTCTAGGGGGTTGGGTATATCAATCCTTCCCTTGTGTCATGCATAGCGGGCTTTCCCTGCCTTCATGTGCTGCATTGTGATGCCTCTCGGGTTGCATCCCTCGAGGCGTCACGATCAGCTGTGTGGGTTGATGGTTGTGCTTACGCGATTGTGTGGGAGTGGTGGATGGTTGTCAAGATACTGCGGTCTCCCTTTTTTGGGAAGGGAACGTTGGTCTCGTTGGCACCCTCATTCGTAAGTGGGGGTTTAATTTCTCCTCGCTTTCATTTGGTCCTTGTGCATGTTTCCATGTGAATGATGGAACACGGTTTGGCTTGGTTGGATATCCGTTGAGAACACTAGTCATATGCTTGTCTCAAAGATCAGTCTGTGCATGTACAGGGACAAACTAATCGAAGATGGTGATACTGTGAAGGGTCTCAGTAAATCAGGGACAAGTCTGACGTTCTCCTCGGTTTTACATCAAGAGAAGAATGTGTATCTATTGTTTCTGCAAGATACACGAGCGTCATGCAGAGATGATGACTCATTAAGGGGAATCCTGTCGATTTGGGAAGATGATTTGGGCTTGTGTTGGGGTGTGAGTGGTCTGCTCAGTCATACCTCAAACATTGCAGATGTGGTTGGTGATGCTACCTGGCTGATCCTACCATTAGTCATATGCTTGTCTCAAAGATCAGGTTGTGCATTTACAAAGGATAAACTAATCGAACGGAATTGAATGTTCGGGATGATGGTTTGGGCTTGTGTTGGGGTCTGAGTGGTCTGCTCAGTTATACCACAAACAATGCAGATGTTGTTGGTAATGCTACATGGTTGATCCTTCCACTAGTCATATGCTTGTCTCAAAGATCAGTTAGTGCATGTACAGGGACAAACTAATCGAAAGATGGTGATACTGTGAAGGGTCTCATTAAATCAGTGACACGGCTGACTTTCTCCTCGGTTATACATCAAGCGAAGAATCCCCAGGTGGGTGAGCTCCACCTAGAAGATCCTCACTTGTCCCATCGGAGTTCTCCCTGTTGGTAGTGGAATTTTGTTAGTGCTGATATACGGGCCCTGTTTATATGCTTGGGTTGAATTCTCTCGCACAATTGCGGTTTTGAGCATCATGCAGAGGTGAAGACTCATTAATTGGGTTCCTGTCGATTTGGGAAGACGGTTTGGGATTGTGTTGGGGTCTGAGTGGTCTGCTCAGTCATACCTCAAACATTGCAGATGTTGTTGGTGGTGCAACCTGTCTGATCCTTCCATTAGTCATATGCTTGTCTCAAAAATCAGGTTGTGCATGTACAAAGGACAAACTAATCGAACGGAATTGAATGTTCGAGACGACGGTTTGGGCTTGTGTTGGGGTCTGAGTGGTGAGCTCAGTCATACCTCAAACAATGCAGATGTTGTTGGTGATGCTACATGGCTGATCCTTCCACTAGTCATATGCTTGTCTCAAAGGTCAGGTCCTGCATGATCAGTTGTGTGGGTTGATGGTTGCGCTTATGCGATTGTGTGGGAGTGGTGGATGGTGGTCAAGATACTGCGGTCTCCCTTTTTTGGGAAGGGAACGTTGGTCTCGTTGGCTCTAGGGGGTTGGGTATATCAATCCTTCCCTTGTGTCATGCATAGCGGGCTTTCCCTGCCTTCATGTGCTGCATTGTGATGCCTCTCGGGTTGCTTCCCTCGAGGCGTCACGGTCAGTTGTGTGGGTTGATGGTTGTGCTTACGCGATTGTGTGGGAGTGGTGGATGGTTGTCAAGATACTGCGGTCTCCCTTTTTTGGGAAGGGAACGTTGGTCTCGTTGGCTCTAGGGGGTTGGGTATATCAATCCTTCCCTTGTGTCATGCATAGCGGGCTTTCCCTGCCTTCATGTGCTGCATTGTGATGCCTCTCGGGTTGCTTCCCTCGAGGCGTCACGGTCAGTTGTGTGGGTTGATGGTTGTGCTTACGCGATTGTGTGGGAGTGGTGGATGGCTGTCAAGATACTGCGGTCTCCCTTTTTTGGGAAGGGAACGTTGGTCTCGTTGGCTCTAGGGGGTTGGGTATATAAATCCTTCCCTTGTGTCATGCATAGCGGGCTTTCCCTGCCTTCATGTGCTGCATTGTGATGTCTCTCGGGTTGCTTCCCTCGAGGCGTCACAGTCAGTTGTGTGGGTTGATGGTTGTGCTTACGCGATTGTGTGGGAGTGGTGGATGGTTGTCAAGATACTGCGGTCTCCCTTTTTTGGGAAGGGAACGTTGGTCTCCTTGGCTCTAGGGGGTT
>CAUJRU010004701.1:0-12387 GCA_963277665.1 Viscum album
AAATTGTATTCGTCATTTTGGTTTCCCCATGGGAAATCATAACTTAGATGTGAGTCCACACACCATAAACAAGAATTTTGATTTAATGGTGTTAATATCTATGATTTTTTTAACTTTGATCAAATAAATATTTTTTTGTAAATTATATACAATTGGATTTAAAACGTCATAATGACATCGATTTGTTCTACTACTCTCTTTTGAGTGTCCCTGTCAAAGTTCCATTAGAAATATTTTAAAGAAATTTCATCAAAAAACTCATATATCACCACTGGTTATTTTCATATGGTACTAACACCTACTGCATCTGATATAAAACATTTATCCCATACAAAAAAATTATAGAAAAATTAATTTTAACCAAATAGGATGTATATAATAATAATATTTTATAATAATTTGTTTATACCATCTTATGGATTGTTCATGGATTCTCTATTATTTAATTAAAAAAGATGAACATTTTTTTAGAAGCTTTATATAACTTAAATGTGGGAATAATTTCAAAAGGAAATTTTGTGCCATTATATCCCAAGTAAAGATCAATCTTTTAGGTTGGATATTTATATAAAATCATTTACTTTATCCCATAGAGAAAATTGAAAGGAATAGAGATATAATACATCCTATAATACTCCATTTTTTTTAAAGCATAAAAACTTTTGAGTAAATATAATATGAGATTGTTTGGGTCTATGCTAGATAGTCCTATGAATTGGACAACATTTTAGATGAGTTTAATCATCATAGGCTTGATATTAAAATTATATCCATAGATCATAGACCCAATAATTCTCAATATTATACCCTAGATTTAAGGTGATACATGGTCTATTAGTTTATGTAGTTATTCCTGATTTATATAATTTTATACGTCATCAACCATGGTTAAATAATTTTTCACTCAAGGTATATGCTCTAGGTCTTGAATGAGTGGATGTAATTCTCCTCCAAATAAGGCTCACTTCCTTGAGTTATTGTAACACCCCAAGATTTTGTAGTAAGTTATTTTCTTTAAATTAATTCAATAGCTTGCGCTACACACAACACCAAGTTTTAGCACACCACGACTTACCAAACTAGTCATTCAAAAGCGGTTATGAATAGTATTAACTGAATTTTGAATTTTTTATACTCCATATAATTTTAGGATCCATATTATTTGTTTCTTAGACATAATATAAGAACAAATTCATTTTTTTAGATAAAAGAAGAATTTTTTAAAAAATGTAATTTTACCACCTTCTAATGGAAAACTCTTTTTAAAACCAATATTTTACACTTTTATATATTCAATTTTATGAAATTAAAATATTATTTAGAATCGGGACATAAAAATATATTTTGAATAGATTTTTAGCACTTTTCAGATAAATTTCATATTTTGATGAATACTGAAAATACTAAATTTTAATTGAAAACAACTTTTTTAATAGAAATAATTTATAGGGTTAAATTATGAATTTTAATGGTTTGGAAGAATAAATAGATTTTATTTTTATCATTTAATACAATTTAGGTCATTATAAGTAATTTCACATTTAAATTTGACATAAACACATGCCAATCTTTTGATAGTTTTTACTTTTTAAAAACCCGCTTTTCGGTTTTGACAACGAGAATTTATTTTAAATTAATTAAAGAAAATTCTATGTTTTGAATTTGGTAAAATAAAATTCATTTTTGAATTCTGAATATAAAAATTATCTTTGGGTGAATTTTTGTAATTTTTTTGAAAACATTCATTTTTTGATGAATAGTGAAAAACACTAATGTGTTATAGTTTAAAACCATTTTTTTATTTAATTAATTATTTATTTTATTTAAATTTATTTTAAGTCAAAATAGATATATAATACCTATATATGTTTATTGTAATTCATTGGAGTCATTTTATAATAAAATTAGATGTATAAATATTTATTGAACTTTTTACCATCTTTTACCCCACCTTCTATGAGCATTTGCAAATTTGCATAAAACATAATTTTACCACTTTTGAAAGTTTAATTTCAAAAATCTGAGATACATGGTTGACATCATTAAGTAAAATTTGGTTCAATAAGATGAAAACAATTTTTTGGTGAATAGTAACTTTTGACTTTTCTTTACCACAGTTAAAAGTAAATAGGGCAATTAAGGGTAAAAATGATATTATAATTAGCCTAACACATGTTCTAATTCTATTGGATAAGTTTAATTCAACCAAAAACAACCTTAGGAATAAAATATGATCCTATTTGGTCCACTTGGAGTTTATTAGAACATTTATTATTATTTTATTTAAAGAAGAGTTAATAGATTTAAATTCAAAGTTTAATAACTAAACCATTTTTAATATAGGGTTATACATAAGATAAATTTGACTATAAATATTCATTAGAAATATAAAAAGTTTTCCTACATAATAGTATTTTATTTATAATTTTTAGACACTACATAATTAAATTTATTTATGACGCAATGATGATGCAGTAATTACCTTATTAATGAGAGATTAAAATAATTGATATTATAAATATCCAAATAAATGTAATTTTAGGCTTTAGATGAATTACACTAATTTTATAGGTTAATATGAAATTTTAGGGTTGATTAAATAATTTTTTTCGAAGTAATCATGTTGTTATAATTTTTACAAAAACCAAATACTAAATAATGTCAAAATTGACATAAATGAGTTTTTAAAACCAATACTAAATTATTGGTTGATATAATATTACTAAAAATATAAGGTTTTTACAAAGGGATAAAATAATATTATATATGTCATTAATGAACCAATTTAGTTTCTCTTGTAAGTTTATAGTAATTTTATTAACCATATGGTGTAATAATACAAGAATACATGATAAAAGTTAAACTATTTAACTAAGAGTTAAATCTAAAAGATAAGGTTAAAATGGTAACATAAACTTGTCTAAAACCGATTGGTTGAGAGTTTTTAGACCCATCCCCACCTTAGCTTATAAATAAATAATTTTTGATCCATTATAAACTGAAAATGATTTTATTATAAAATAATATTTCAAGGTTTTCCTAAAGTGACCCTCACCCCTCTTATAAAAGGGCACTTCCCCTTCTCTGAAAATCACACCTCCAAAGCCATTTGGCTTGGACAACTCCTACCCAAATATCCTCCAAACTTCCCTCAAATAAACCTAGGTTAAATACATTGATCATAAAGCCATCCTAAGGATCCCTTTTGATCAACTCAAATGGAAACACCCGAAGAAGAGATAATAATTTCACCACCCTCTTTCAAGTTCTTTTCTTCTTCCACTTCCTCTTTCTTTGTTCTTTCAATACCAAAATAATAAATCTATTACCTCCTACATAATTTTATGTTATTATAAATATTTTTCAACCATATTCGTTATTCTATTCATCCTATAAATGACAAAGTCACCATACGTGCGTGTGTACGGCTTACCGTCTCCACATTGTGGTGTAGTTTGTTATTCAAACACTTCATTATTTGGATGGGTATAATAATGAGTATAAATGATGTAAATAATAAATATAACATTTTAATGATTATGCATATATGATATATCATCCAATTACATATGATTCTACCATCAATATATTGATATTTTCGCTCATGCGTACGTACGGATTACCATCTCCACGGCACGATGAGATTCATTCTCATGTTCACCATTCAACGATGATTATAAAAATATATATTATTAATAAGTATGTAATATATGACATAATAATGATATTGAATATATATATATATGTATGTATGTATGTATGTATGTATGTATAGATATATATATATATGTATGTATGTATGTATGTATAGATATATATATATATATATGTATGTATGTATGTATGTAAGTATGTATGTATGTACTTACATATATCTTATTCACTTACTTCTGTTCAATACGATATGAAAATGGAAACAACGTTTATGCATATGTACAGCCTACCATCTCCATAAACAGTGCATTTAATTTCATATATCTATCTATTATAAATATTTATATTCTAAATATATATTATATATAAATCAAGCTTTATATTCTGGAAGTATTTAAGTTCTGATCTAAATGATATGATTAAGAATAACAGGTTAAAACACATATGATAAGGAAAGCGATTATTACCCAAAATATTAATTTAATATGGAAATCACTATTAAATGGGTAGTATAAAGTCATAAATGAATCATGTATGATATAATAAATATTAATATGGTTCTTTTATAATTTAATAACATACTATTGTCATTATATAGGAGGTTAAACGTACCATCAGGCAACAGAAAGTGCAAGGTAAGGGGTTTCTTTTCTCACTTTCAATTCTGTGGGATTTCCATTATTCACCACTTATTTATTGAATGTGGTGTATTGGGTACTGATATTTGATATATATTATCATTATTCCCTTTATATTCATGTTATTTTCTGATTAATTTTGTGGTTATTAACTTTTGGTCATACGACTTGATTGATTACAACACGGTAAGGGGTTTTCATCTCACTTATTATTTCCTTGAGATTCATGCTATATTACCACTATTTAATTTTGTGTGGTGTATGTACTGCCCATTATTGTATTCCTTATGTAATATAATTTAATTTATGGGAATTTTCATCTTAATTTTATGATCCTTCGTTCATGGGGTGTATGTTTCGTAAGTCACCAAATCGGTAAGGGAATTTCTAATTTTCATTTCCACTGATTGGGTTTTATGCAAACTTCATTGATTATTTTACTCCAAGATTATGTTTGAAATAAGTATTTATTCATTTATGTAGTAATTTCAACTCCACTTTTTGGGTTTATTCTTTTGATAAACATAATCACTCCATTGATAAATTCTCAAGTCATCGATATGAACTTGATAAGAGTAATCTTAACTCAATTTTCATTCATTGAGTTAAACATCCAAGTCATTGGTGTTGTTGTTACAAGAATATGTGTGAATGACTTATGATTGTTTTGCACTGAATATGCAATAATACTTAGTGTATTTATATTTTTCACACATAATTATGTCATTGATTTATCCTTAACCAAAGGATACGGTCTTTATAAGGGATTTTAACTCAACTTACATTCCATTGAGACTTCTTTGTTGTTATGTTCCAATTCACTTTTATTTGGTGTATATACTGTACTTTGACATAATATATAATGAATCCCTTTATTCTCATTATATTATTATGTTTTTATTACTTCAATTATTTGTATTCCAGCATCGGTCATTTGGTTAGGAACTCTAACTAAAATATCATTTTAAATGTTTTAAAATTTTATTCTTCTAAATCTTTCTCATTAATGTCCATATTTTAAAAATGGTTTTAAGGATTTATATATATGGACATTAATGTTTTAAAATTAAAATTAATTTTAAAAGTTTCAAAGTGCAATGGGACACTTTGATTCAAAACTCTATTTTAAACAGCTTCTTAATAAATAGTGATACTTTTAAATGTTTTCATGAAAAAAGGGGATATTTCTCTCAAATAGTTTTGATGATTATTTTCATCTATGTCAATATCCTTCATTATTCTAGATTGGGGTTAATTTATTATAATACAATCGTACATATTGTATTTAATGAGTTATGTTTGACTGTGGATGTGCTATTTTTATATCATTCATAGTTTATGGTTAAAGTATTGACATTTCGTATGCTATTTTTAATACGAATGTTTAGATTATATTTCACCCTTTCATATGAGGAATACATTGGACTTAGTAAGTGACAGGTAGATCCTTCTATAGTTCCTCGATGCATCGGTAAGTCTCATGAGACAAACTAGTGTCTTGGCACAAGGCCATGACAAAATCTTATTTGTAGTCCTGGCACAAGGCCTTGAATATGTGTTTATGAAGTCTGAAATTATGCATTCCATCATTATGAAATTGGATATTTATTTTTCATGTGATTATTCTACTAGTAGAATATCCAATTGAATTAGTAAATGGAATTATTTTGATTTATATTTTCCATATTATGATGAAGTTTAAGTTTAAAAGGATTTTGTTTTAGTCATATACATTGTCTTAAATGTTTTTTCTTAATTATGACAGTTTACGCTATATTGTTATCCTTACTGAGCATCTGAGCTCACCCCTTTCTTATGTTTTATTTTTTCCAGGATGCAAAAAATTATATTTCGATTAACTTGCACAAATAGGCTAAGGGATATAAGAGTGTTAAAAGTGGACACAATATTTTTTTATTTCATTATGTAATGTAAAGATTATTTTGTATCTAGTACTTCGAAGCCTACTAAACTGATCAGTATTTTGGGACATGATTCCTTGTATCATGCCAATGTTATGTAATAATGCACCGATTCTATGTAACTGGGGTCGGGGTGTTACATTTGGTATCAGAGGAAGTTTCGTACAAACCTTAGAAGCAAGATTTAGGAAAAAACTCTAATTAGGAAACACTTCCTTAAGATAGACATTGAGGATCAGTATAAAAGAACACCCAAAAAAATTTGTAATGTAAATATTATGTGGGTTTTCTAAGCAATACATTCATGTATGGATATGAGCAGGTATAGCCAGATCTGGCACAGATGTACCTAGAAGTGAAAACTCTGACAAGGAGTTTTGGGCTTGACCTGGGGTATCCTGGTACACAGCAACGGGCCTTGCTGCACTCTTGGTTACGACACTCCCAGAAGATATGATTAGAATAATTCACATTTTCTTTACAAACCGATTTGACGGATTTTAATATAAGATGAGAATAAATAAACTTGGTTAATCATATGGTGTTTTAGATTAAAAATAAGGTGTTATGATATTCTCTAAATGATTTTATGACTCACATTATGCTTTCTTGTGTTAGTCAATGGCTGGATTCCAAGAAAGTCATAGTAACATTGAACATGATGTACAAGGTGGGAACAATGGTGGAAATGAGCAACGAAATGGATTTTTGATAGGTGTAAAATATATTATGCTCATGTCAAATCAGTTTTCCAAAAATATGATCAACAATAAATATATTAACCAACTCTCAGACTCAACAAAGAAGAGAAAGGCGGTGAATGATAAGAGCTCCACCCATGGAGACTATGGAGAAAAGAAATCTCAATTTCCATCATTTAGGAAATGTGGAAGGATACACCTAGGAAAGTGTCTCAATGGAACAAAGAAATGCTTTATGTGTGGGAAAGAAGGAAATAAATTAAAGAATTGCCTAGGAAAAATGAAGAGTAATATGGAATAAAATAAAAAATGATCCCAAGAATCCATTTACAGTAATTTTCTGTAAGTGTAGGGGGTCTGGGCATTACCCAAGTGAATGCCCTATTCTTTAGGATAACTGCTTAGTCAAGAAAGAACCTATGTGTAAATAAATGGATGGAAAAATGTTTAAAAGTATTAGTGCTCTTTGTTGATGGGATTACTTTGGAAGAATTTTCTCTTGTATGTGTAACCCAATAGTTTGTTATGTGAAAATGATATTTTAGGAAGAATTATCTTTTCTATTATAGTTATAAATAACCATTTGGGTTTATATGATCCTTGAATTTGAGGAAATTTCAAGTTATTAAATTTTGGGATGAAAATACGAGGTACGAGATAACATTTGTGGTGAAATTATGTTATGGTTATTTTGAAGAATTTTTCTCATTTTGGGAATGTTATAATATATAGTTTTTGAAAAAAGACAACACGCAGACTGTATGACAACCCATCATGCCAGACAAAGCTGCGGGAATCAAACCCACAACCCGAGTGTGATTGGGATTTATCACCAACCATTAGACTACGTGAAGTCCTTGGTTAGTGTGACTAATTCTTTTTAGTTAAATGATTTTATTGGTAAATAATAAGTTGATTTGGGATCTTATGTATTATCAAAGGTATATCTTTAGTATAGGAAAATGATTTGGTGATTATGTGATAAATGTTATTTTGGAAGACGTTCTCTCTGTTGGGAACACTATATGCCTAAGGAAAATAGAATACTATGAGATTTCATTATAGGAGTAATGGTGGATTTTTATCTACTTTTATTGTGGATTTATAGAGATTTGGGTTATTTATGGAAATTATTAACCTATCATATAGAATATGTGATTAGGTTAATTACTTTAAGTATGTGACTTTAAAAGAATTCGATGTTATTTGGAGATAAAATTTAACATGGAAGACTACGTAATCAAATTATTCTAAGTTTTGGGTTTCAATATTAGTTTGGATTATATTGAATTATTTTAAGGACAATTGTTCATTGAATGGTATTTATTGAACTTTGGATATTTCTGGTTTAATTTTAGAAATTAAGATTAGTATTTCTTTCTCTAAAAGATTATCCTTTTTGGGGATCATCTGATATTGTACTAACCATTTTGGTTTTGGTTAATCTCTAAAGACAAAGTAAATATATAGTTTATCCTTTGTGAATCATGTGATTCACTAGAAGTTGATTCTAGCACTTTAGGTATGACCAAGTCGTCTTGAATACTCATCGTTTGAAAAACAAATATGAGTTAGTGGTAGAAATTTATTAAAGGATGAAACAATAGTTAAAAATTAAGTATATATCTTTATGTTCTTAGTCAATATCATAAATAAATTCCTCAACTTTATGAAATGGAACTTAAAACAAAAAAACATTGTCCATTTACTTTTCCTACTGGGAAACTAATGATTGTTTATCCCATCACAAGTTTGTGGTTTTCTTATTGTTAAATTTCTCCTAATCATGTTTTCTATCACTCTCCATCAGAACTTGACACATATTTTATCTTCCATATCCATGTTTTCCTACATGGAATCCTAGTACGGGTTATCTCGGGTGACTTATGTACTTCTCTTTCTTTCTTTTAAAGTGATAGTTTGATTGACTCTTTTTCTGATGTGGGACTTTCAATGAAGTTCCCAAGCCCAATTTTAAAATTTTGAGGATGCAATTTCAAAAATGGGGGAAGAATGTAACACCCCAAGATTTCATAGTAAGTTATTTTCTTTAAAGTAACTCAATAGCTTGCGCTACACGCAACACTGAGTTTGAGTGCACCACAACTTACCAAACTAGTCGTTCAAAAGTGGTTATAAATAGTATTAACTGAATTTTGAATTTTATATACTCCATATAATTTTATAATCCATATTATGTGTTTCTTAGACATAATGTGAGAACAAATTCCTTTTTTCAGATAAAAGAAGTATTTTTCAAAAATTGCAATTTTACTACCTTCTAATGGAAAACCCTTTTTAAAACCAATATTTAACACTTTTATATATTCAATTTAATGAAATTAAATTCTTATTTAGAATAGGGATGTAAAAAATTATTTTGAATAAATTTTTGGTACTTTTTTGATAACTTTCATATTTTGATGAATACTGAAAAATACTAAATTTTAATTGAAAGCAAATTTTTTAATAAAAATAATTTATAGGGTTAAATTATGAATTTGAATGGTTTGGAAGTATAATTAGATTTTATTTTTATCATTTAATACAATTAAGGTCATTATAAGTAATTTCACATTTAAATTTGACATAAACACATGGCAATCTTTTGATAGTTTTTACTTTTTAAAAACCCACTTTTTGGTTTTGACAATGGGAATTTATTTTAAATTAATTAATTAAACTTATATGTTTTTAATTTGGTAAAATAGAATTTTTTTTTGAATTCATAATATCAAAATTATCTTATGGTGAATTTTTGGTATTTTTCTGAAAACATTCAATTTTTAATAAATAGTGAAAAACATTGCGTTATAGTTTAAAACCGACTTTTTATTTAAATAATTATTTATTTTATTTAAATTTATTTTAAGTAATAATAGATATATAATACCTATATATGTTCAATGTAATTAATTGTATTCATTTTATAATAAAATTAGATGTATAAAATTTTATTGAACTTTTTACCGTCTTTTACCCACCTTCTATGAGCATTTGCGAATTTGCATAAAACTTAATTTTACCGCTTTTGTGAGTTGAATTTCAAAAATCCGAGAGACACAGATGACATCAGTATGTAAAATGTGGTTCAATAAGATGAAAATAAATTTTGGTGAATAGTAACTTTTGACTTATTTACCACGGTTAAAAGTAAATATGGTAATTAAGGGTAAAAATGATATTATAATTAGCCTAACACATATCCTATTTCTATTGGATAAGTGTAATTTGACAAAAAAACCTTAGGAATAAAATATGATCCTATTTGGTCAACTTGGATTAGATTAGGACATTTATTATTATTATTTAAGAAGAGTTAAAAGAGTTAAATTCAAAGTTTAATAACTAAAAAATTTTTAATATAGGGTTATACATAAGATAAATTTGACTATAAATATTAATTAGAAATATAAAAAGATTTAATACATAATGGTATTTTATTTATAATTTTTAGACACTAAATAATTAAATTTATTTATGACACAATGATGATGCAGTAATTACCTTATTAATGACAGATTAAAATAATTGATATTATAAATATCCAAATAAATTTAATTTGGGAATTTTGATAAATTAAAATAATTTTATAGGTTAATATGAAATGTTAGGTTGATTAATTAATTTTTTTTAGAAGTAATCATGCTGTTATGATTTTCACAAAACCAAATACTAAATAATGTCAAAATTGACATAAATGGGTTTTTAAAACAAATATTATATTATTGGTTGATATAATATTCCTAAAAATATAAGGTTAGTCCAAATAGCTTAAATAATATTATATATTTCATTAATGAACCACTTTAGGTTCTCTTGTAAGTTTAGAGTAAGTTTATTAACCATATACTGTAAGAATACAAGAAGACACGGTAAAAGTTAAACTATTTAACTAAGAGTTAAATATAAAAGATAAGGTTAAAATGGTAACCTAAACATGTCTAAAACCTATTGGTTGAGAGTTTTTATACCCATCCCCACCTTATCTTAGAAATAAATAATTTTAGATCCATTAGAAACCGAAAATGATTTTATTATAAAATAATATTTCAATGTTTTTCTAAGTGACCCTCACCCCTCTTATAAAAGGACACTTCCCCTTATCTCAAAATAACACCTACAAATCAATTTGTCTCGGCCAAACCCTATCCAAATATCCTCCCAGCTTCCCTAAAATCAATCTAGAGTCCTTACTTTGATCATAAATCCAACCTAAGGAGCTCTTTTGATCAAATCAAAAGGAAACACCCGAATAAGATGTAATAATTTTGCCACCCTCTTTCAAGTTCTTTTATTCTTCCACTTCCTATTTCTTTATTGTTTCCATACCAAAATAATAACTCTAGTACCTCCAACAAACTGTGATGTTATTATATATATGGTTCAACCATATTCATTTTTCTATCCATCCTATAAATGACAAAGTCACCATACATGCGTACGTACGGCTTACCGTCTCCACATCATGGTGTAGTTTGTTATTCAAACACTTCATTATTTGTATGGGTATAATAATGAGTATAACTGATGTAAAAAATAAATATAACATGCTAATGAATCTGTATATAAGATATAACATCCAATTACATACGATTCCATCGTCAATATAATGATATTGTCGCTCGTGCGTACGTACGGATTATTGTCTCCACGACGCGATAAGATTCATTCCCATGTTCCTCATTCAATGATGATTGTAAAAATATATATTATTAATAAGTATTTAATATATGACATAATAATTCTACTGGATATATATATATATATACTTACATATATCTTATTCACTTACTTCTGTTCAATATGATATGAAAATGGAAACAGCGTTTATGCATACGTAGGGCCTACCGTCTCCATAAACATTGCATTCCATTTCACATATCTATCTATTATAAATATGTATATTCTAAATATATATGATATATAAATCAATCTTTATATTCTTGAAATATTTAAATCATGATCTAAATGATACGATCAAGAATAACAAGTTAAAACGTGTATGATAAAGAAAGCGATTAATACCCAAAATGTTAATTTAACATGGAAATCATTATTAAATGGGTAGTATAAAGTCATAAATGAATCATTTATGATATAATAAATATTAATATGGTTCTGGTATAATTTAATAACATACTATGTTTATTATACAGGATATTAAATGTACCCTTGACCAAAGGAAAGTGCAGGGTAAGGGGTTTCTTATCTCACTTTCAATTCCGTGGGATTTCCATTGTTTGTCACTTATTTATTGCATGTGGTGTATTGGGTACTACTATTTGATATATATTATCATGATTATATTTATATTCATGGTATTATATGATTAATTTTGTGGTTGTTAACTTTTTTTCATACAACTTGATTGATTACAACATGGTAAGGGGTTTTCATCTCACTTCTTATTTCCGTGAGATTCATGCTATATTGAAACTATTTCCTTTTGTGTGGTGTATCTACATCCCA
>CAUJRU010004702.1:0-12360 GCA_963277665.1 Viscum album
AAGAAATAATGAAATCAACGAAACTGATTAATAATTCTTTAACCAAGAATTCTATATAAAGAATTTCTATATAAATAATTTATATCCAAATTATATATCATTTCATATAATTTTGAAAAAGGTATTTTAGTATTAACTCTTAATATTATGGAATATTTATTTATAGATGTTTCATAATGTTAAGACCCGGAAATTTCAAGGAAAATTTTTTCTTAATTTTCTTTGGAATTTTACAAGAACACAGTTTCTGACGGCGCCTGATTCCGAGGCCCGGTGTGCCCAGAATTAATTTCTGAAGTTTAGCTTGGGTACGTTCAGTGAACGAACGAGCGGGTTTTTCTAACTTTTGAACCGGTGCTCGGAATCTAATTTTGAGGGAACCGATGGAATCGGAGCGCCGGTATTTGCTTAGAAACGCCTCTTCCGGAGTTGCGTTTGCTCGGGTGTAGTTTTAAATTTTTGGTGTTAAGTTAAGAAATAAAATAAAGTGGTGCGACAACTTTATTTTATTTCACTTAAAGCCACTTAAAAGCCACTTAATCTAAGTTAAGCGGATGGGGTGGAACCCAAAATATCCTACCCACTTGGTAGGATATTTGTGAGGTGGGTCCCACACGAGCCCCACCGTTTCTTTCCTTCTAAGTAACGCACCCGCGAAAACCCTCTTTAATGAAAGTCAATCGTGCGTTTTTCTGGTTAAGAAACGCCTCATTAAATTGGGCGGTTAAATCGTTACAATTAATTCATTGAATTAATTGTTCATTTCTTTTCTTTTGAAATTCAAACCTGTCATGTGTGTTAATAAAATAAGATAACTCTTATTTTATTTCTGTTGGAACTTGTGGCGTGGAGAGCATTCTTCGAAGAAGAAGAACGCGAAGAACGCTCCGACCTCGGACGAAGAACGCCAAACCCTTGGAGATCGACGATGCGACATCGTGTACCGCGACGTCAACGACGTTTCTTCCACGACGATCTTTCTCTTCTGCGACGATCCTCTTCTTCCGTGACGGTTAATTCCGCGACGAACTCGCGTTCGACGACAACGCTTGAGGTAGGGAACTATGTTTGAGAATGATTTTATTCCCTCGTTTCTTTCATTCTAAATAAAACAAGGAAACACGGATCAACTTATTATTTAGTTGATCCGCGCACGTTTTCCTTTCGGGTTGGGAATTTTTGTTGCGGGAAGTTGTGGGGGCTTATTTTTATTATCGATCGTGATCTCATCTCTCGCCTTTCTTGGTTTCATTTTGGGCCGCCTGTTATCATACTAACGGGGGAAGGTCGGACCGCACGAACACGGCCGACCCTCCTTCCCCCCTTGTTGTTTGAGTTTGTTGTGGCACGTGAAAGTCAGCGCGGTGTCGTTGCACCGCACGGAAACAAGAAGAACGAACGCGGCGAAGAAGCGCAGCGCCATCGTGCCGCGCCGTTGGGGCCGAACGAAACCGCGGGCGGAGTCGGGGCCGAGGAGGCGATTTGAAGACCCCGCGTTTTGTTGTCGAAGTGCGGATCGACGGACGATGGTGAGACGGTCCGCGAAGGCGTTTTGAAGGATTTGCAGCGAAGGTCGAGTCCCGGGATGATCTCTGGCGAAGAATGCAGGCGAATCGGACCACCGGAGCGCGTCCGATGGTCTGCGGAAGCCCCCGCTGGCGCGCCCCGCCAGCGCGGCGGAGCCGGCGGTCGGGGGCGGTGGCGCCCGGCGCGCCGCCAGAAGAATCCGTCGCGGCTAAATCCGCGGTGGTGAGTGAGGGTCCCGAGGCCGCGCGGGACCGGGGAACGCGGAACGCGGCAGTGTGCCGCGTCCGGTGACACGAAGCGGCTCCCAGCGCGAGGGGATCGCGGCTCCTTGGGCGCGACCGCTCGGCCAGCGCCGAGGCGCCTAGGCCGGCCAGGCCGCCTAGGCCGGGCCGGGCCGGGCCCACCCGGGTCGGACCCGGACCTGGGTCGGGTTGACCCGGTTCGGGCCGACCCGGGGGGGGTTGGGTCGGGTCGGTCCGGGCCCAGACCCCCCGTTTTCGGACCCATCACGGTTTTTCACTCATATCATGAGATGTAGACATCCAATCGACGCACCATCAGCGGCGATGCGACCCTTGGATCGAGACGGTCATTTCGGTATATTACACTCAAGGTTTCGGAATACCTTGGGTGCGTCCGGGTTGGTTCGGATACGAAACCAACCGGGCCCTCGGAGCGGAAACGCTTATATCTTGAGCTCCGGACGTCCGATTGATGTGTCATCTGTCTCGTTGATTTCCTCTTGATGAGACGGAACTTTTGGCATACTTCTCCCAAGTTTTGGTTGTTGTTGGATAGTGGCCGGGTTGGATTGTACCCTAAATCCAACCGGGCCCCTGGAACGGAAAAGCTGATATCTTTCAGACCGGACGTCTGTTTGACGAACCGTCAGCGGCGTTGGTGATCACGTTGAGAAACGGTACCTTTGAGTTTACCCTATGAGAGTTGAGGTACAGTTGAGATACAGCCGGGTTGGTTCGCACGCGAAACCAACCGGGCCCCTGGGACGAAAGGGCTAGTAACTCACAGACCGGACGTTCGATTGACGCGTCGTCTGTTGCGTTGAGACCCCTGTGATGAGGCGATCCTTTGGGATACTTCTTCATGGGACTTTGAGATACTTGGAGTATCGACCTGTATCTCATGGAATGGACCCTCCCAGAGACAAGCGTGCGGAGTACAGAGACCGTGTAGCCGATTGAGACCTGACGACTGCTTGACCGACTCGACTTGGAGTGAGTCGACTAGCCCAGTGGATGGAGCACTACTTTGTGAGGTGCAGACCCATGGCAGATGGAGCACTACCTGTGTGACAGTGCAGACCCACGGTACTCATCCGGAGAGTACCTCTGCAGACTACTATGGGGTGTGCACTACTGTGTTTGGGTGGCATACCCCGGCGGGAAGCACTACTGTGTTTGGGTGGCTGGCCCGCGGTACTCAACAGGAGGAGTACCTCAGCGGTCTTAGGTTAGTGAGCAGTACCTCGGAGTCGTGACAGGACCATTGTACACTCCAGAGATGGAGCTCTTCAACAGTTTCGGTTTCGATAATAAAAAACCTGGTTTGAGCTGAGTCTATGACCTTTGTGTTTCCTCATGATTGAGATGGGTTACTTGATAACTTAGGTATATGTATGGGCATATACCTGGGTAGTGGTTATCTGTTGATTTCATAATCTTTGCGTTTCCTCATGATTGAGATGGGTTACTTGATAACTTAGGTATGTGTATGGGCATATACCTAAGTAGAGGTTATCTGTTGAGATCTTCTTTGTGGTTATCCTTGTTGGTTTTAGTGAGACCTTGAGGGTCTCAGGGTCCCTACTGAGTATCGTTATACTCACCCCTGCACGGGCTATGCCCGCACCTCATTGTGTTGGTTGCAGACGACGGGCAGTGCTGACGGAGGTCGAGTGTTCGAGGACTGGACGGTACCCGGAGGTGGACTACACGACGAGTCAGTACCCGGAGGTGGACTACACGATGAGTCAGTATCCAGAGGTAGACTTCACGGTGAGACGACACTCGGAGGAGGTTGACGGGCAAGATCGTTGTGGAGGCTATCTGTACCTACCCTTCAGGTAGGATCTATGGTGGACGATCCAGGAGCTACGCCATCTGTACCTACCCTTCAGGTATGATCTGAGGAGGACGACCCAAGAGCCGCTTCCGTCCTTCCAGCTGTTGTCTTTTTCTGTTGTACCTTGTTCATCTATAGTTGTACTTTCATTTGGGTTTGTATTCTGGCTCATTTACCTTTCATCACTTCTCTTTGTGCTTAGTGTTTTACTTCCGCTTGTACTCTGTGGTGTTTTGTTTACTTTTATAAAGTCAATGTCTTCCCAGTTATCGGTATTTACACCTTTGGTGCTAGTCGTCAGCCCCTGGCCTATGGAAGGCGGGCTTGGGGTAGTCACGGAACGGGCCCCGAGGACGGGTCGTGACAAATTGGTATCAGAGGAGTCGGTTCTACCGCAGAACTTATGACTCTGATATTTTCTTTCTGTGAAGCAATAGTTTTAAGAGTACCGAGTGTGGTTTTCAGTTCAGGGAGTCCAGTGTTGGTGCGGGCGGTCGACGTATCCATACACCAGGACCCTGACAACTGATTTCTGACTTTGTGCACGAAAACACTGATTGCGTGTGTGTTTCCAGAAGTTTTTAAATATCAGCTCAAACCAGGTCAGCTCACCAAGTATAATCGTTTGACAGTGTCACATTGTTTCTTTCAGGATGCCTTTTCTCGGACAACCAGCTAGAGCCCAGAGGGATGTGCGTACTGACAGCCTGTCGAGTGACGAGGCTTCGATACAGGGCCCTCTTGCAGTTGAGGCACCAGCAGTACTACCATACGTTGGGCCACCGATGCCACCATCCCCAGCAGTAGGCGATGCATGCCACTTGAGCGCGCTGCACGAGTTTCAACGCCAGAGACCACCCAGGTTCCAGGGAGAGACGGACCCGCAGGCAGCTGAGGATTGGCTGGAGGCTGTGGTGAGAGTCTTCAGGCTAGTGGGGACGCCGGCAAACTTCATGGTGATCTTTGCTGCCATCCTTCTTCAGGAAGCAGCAGGCAGGTGGTGGAGCCACTTGTTCCAGTTTTGCGACGGGATGGCCTTCACATGGGAAGACTTCGAGACCTTATTCAGGGTGGAGTTTGTGCCAGTAGCTCTACACCCCAAGCGTGTACAGGAGCTTCTATCTTTGTTGCAGGGTTTTCGATCAGTAACCGAGTCATCTGTGGACAGTAGACAGATGATTCAGTGGTCCAGGAAGACCAGACCAGCAGTTCGGCGATCTCGGGTTTTAGGATCGGTGGTGCGGGGCACCCGGGGTGGGGTCAGAGCCAGGTGTGCCAGAAACGGACAGTGTTTCTCCTGCGGTAGGAAGGGTCACCTGGCACGTGACTGTACGACCCCCCCGCACAGTTGATCAGCGAGTGTTGGAGGAGCCACCGAGATAGAAGCAACGGCTGATGCTTGAGCAACAACCGAGCAGTGGACAAGGCAGTAGAGCTCCGGGAGCAGGTGGACAGAAGAGGAACTAGTGGATATGTCCCTTGTACTTCTAGTTCCATGTTGTTGTTGTATTCGTGTCTTTGTACTATGAGCTGCAATAATAAAAAGACACTTATCTTTGTGATGTTTGCTTTCCTGTCCTTTTTGTTTGGTTGATACTGAGTGGTCCTGGTTAAGACTGTTGACTTGACCCTCACTTTCGAGATTTCTACTGGAGGAGACCCAGTGACCTCACACTGATGCCAACAGTGTGACTCGACCCTTGGAGGTGAGAGTGACAGTTGGATCTCTTGGTAGTTACGTCAAGGCCTTACGACGTCATCCATGGCATGAATGCATCATTCATGTCGGGATTGACTGTATTAGGAAATGGGTGTGGTTCATCCAGGGGATGAGACCGAGTTTCTCTTTTCGGCAAAGGAGAAATTTTTAGCAGCTCTTTCAGATCATAGGCAAAGAACATGCAGGTCATCCAGGAGCGGATAAAGACTGCACGGTGCAATAAGAAACAGGAAACTGGCACCAGTCTTAGAGACTCGGGCATATTAAATGTTTCAAGAAGTGGAAGCTTTAAGGAGTGATGAGTCTGTGAAGCAGCAGACGTGGAGGCAGAGCTAGGAGAGCAGCATGAGGTGGTGTACATCTTAACATGCTACAACCACCCGCCTTAGTTATCCCTGCCAGGCTCAGGGAGCTGGAGGGCGGAGGAAGAGTGCGGCTGCATGCGGTCAATGAGTGTGACCCAATGGCTCTAAAAATGATTCAAGGGACCGTCTATGTCCACTACTAGCTATCGTAGTAACAGGCGTTGATACGAATCATTCCTTCCTTCCACAAATCTTGTCCCAGACCTAGAGTTTCCGGTAAGTCGTAGACTTGACCCTCACGTCTGGAGATACCTTGGGAGAAGACTCGATAATCACACTTATGCCGACAGTGTGGTCAGACCCTCGAGGTAAGAGTTTCGGTTGAAATATCTTGGTGGCAACGTCGAGGCCTTACGATGTTGGTTTGAGTATGGACTGGGCAATCACAGTTCATACACAAATTGACGGTATTAGGTAAAAAGGTTGTGGTTTAACTACGACGTCGGAATGGGTTTTCCTTGGTCGGCGAAAAAAAAAAAGGAAACCCCAGGTAGTATAGGGTAACTCATGCACAGGAGGGTGTGACCAATCACTCTTGAGTCGGTCAACCTTACCCTCGTGGCAGCAGTCGTTTTGAGTTCCAGTTCTAAACAGGAGTTGGAGACCTCTGGAGTTCGAGGATGACGATCACATCCTTATACGGGTCTCACCTCGACGAGGTTTACGAAGATGTGACCAAGGCGGCAAGTTATATCTAAGGTTCAGCGGACCTTCTTAGGTCCTCAGCTGGGTAGGCGGGGTGGTTTACCGCTTGACCCATCCACCTCAGTTGCACCAGGTGCACGAAGACTTCCACGTATCTCAACTGAGGAGATACGTGCTCGACCCTTCGCATATCATCGACCATGGGGAGATGGACGATGGCGATGGGGTGTCTTTCATGGAGGTTCCAGTGGGGATCAAGGATCGACAGGAGCGGATCCTACGAGGATGATCGATTCCTCGGGTGCACATTCTTTGGCAGTATGGGAACCTCCAGGTGAGCACATGGGAGCGGAAGGCTCAGATGCGTGCTCTGTACCGCTTTTGTGACCCTAGTTTATGTTGAAGCTTTATGGGGACGTAAAGCCCTGAGGTGGGAGTAATGTTAAGACCCAAAAAATTTAAGGAAATTTTTTTCTTAATTTTCTTTGGAATTTTACAAGAATGCAGTTTCTGACGGCGCCTGATTCCGAGGCCCGGTGTGCCCGGAATTAATTTCCGAATTTTAGCTCGGGTACGTTCAGCGAACGAACGAACGGGTTTTTCTAACTTTTGAACCGGTGCTCGGAATAGAATTCCGAGGGCACCGATGGAATCGCAGCGCCGGTATTTTCTTAGAAATGCCTTTTCCGGAGTTGCATTTTCTCGGGTGTAGTTTTTAATTTTTGGGGTTAAGTTAAGAAATAAAATAAAGTGGTGCGACAACTTTATTTTATTTCACTTAAATCCACTTAAAATCCACTTAAGCTAAGTTAAGCGGATAGGGTGGAACCCAAAATATCCTACCCACTTGGTAGGATATTTGTGAGGTGGGGCCCACACGAGCCCCACCGTTTCTTTCCTTCTAAGTAACGCACCTGCGAAAACCCTTTTTAATGAAAGTCAACCGTGCGTTTTTCTGGTTAAGAAACACCTCATTAAATTGGGCGGTTAAATCGTTACAATTAATTCATTGAATTAATTGTTCGTTTCTTTTCTTTTGAAATTCAAACATGTCATGTGCATTAATAAAATAAGATAAATCTTATTTTATTTCTGTTGGAACTTGTGGCGTGGAGAGGATTTGGAGGAAAGCGTTCTTCGTCGACGAAGAACGCGAAGAACGCTCCGACCTCCGACGAAGAAAGCCAAACCCTCGGAGATCGACGACGTGACGTCGTGTACCACGACGTCAATGACGTTTCTTCCATGACGATCCTTCTCTTCCGCGACGATCCTCTTCTTCCGCGATGGTTAATTCCGCGACGAACTCGCGTTCGACGACAACGCTAGAGGTAGGGAATTATGTTTGAGAATGATTTTATTCCCTCGTTTCTTTCATTCTAAAGAAAACAAGGAAACACGAATCAACTTATTATCTAGTTGATCCGCGCACGTTTTCCTTGCGGGTTGGGAATTTTTGTTGCGGAAGTTGTGGGGGATTATTTTTATTATTGATCGTGATCTCATCTGTTGCCTTTCTTGGTTTCATTTTGGGCCGCCTGTTATCATACTAACGGGGGAAGGTCGGACCGCACGAACACAGCCGACCCTCCTTCCCCCCTTGTTGTTTGAGTTTGTTGCGGCACGTGAAAGGCAGCGCGGTGTCGTTGCACCGCGCGGAAACGAGAAGAACGAACGCGGCGAAGATGCGTGGCGCCGTCGTGCCGCGTCGTTGGGGCCGAACGAAACCGCGGGCGGAGTCGGGGCCGAGGAGGCAATTTGAAGACCTCGCGTTTTGTTGTCGAAGTGCGGATCGACGGAAGATGGTGAGGCGGGCCGCGAAGGCGTTTTGAAGGCTTTGCAGCAAAGGTCGGGTCCCGGGATGATCTATGGCGAAGACCGCAGGCGAATCGGACCGCCGGAGCGCGTCCGGTGGTCCGTGGAAGCCCCCGTCGGCGCACCGCGCCGGTGCGGCGGCGCCGGCGATCGGGGGCGGCGGCGCCCGGCGCGCCGCCGGAAGAATCCACCGTGGCTGAAGCCGCGGTGGCGAGCGAGGGTCCCGAGGCCGCGCGGGACCGGGGAACGCGGAACGAGGTAGCGCGCCGCATCCGGTGACACGAAGCGGCCCCCAGCGCGAGGGGACCGCGGCTCCTTGGGCACGACTGCTCGGCCAGTGCCGAGGAGCCCAGGCCGGGCCGGGCCGCGCCGTGCCCACCCGGGTCGGACCCGGACCCAGGTCGGGTCGACCCGGTTCGGGCCGACCCGGGGGGGGGGGGGGGGTTGGGCCCCCCGTTTTTGGACCCCTCGCGGTTTTTCACTCATATCTTGAGTTGTAGACCTCCGATCAACGCACCATCAGCGGCGATGCGACCCTTGGATCGAGACGGTCATTTAGGTATATTACACTCAAGGTTTCAGAATACCTTGGGTTCGGCCGGGTTGGTTCGGATACGAAACCAACCGGGCCCTCGGAACGGAAACGCTTATATCTTGAGCTCCAGACGTCCGATTAAAGTGATGTCGACTTTGATGGATTCATCTAAGTGAGACGGATCTTTTGGCTTACTCTGCTCGAGGTTTGGATGCCGTCGGAGTGCGGTCGGGTTGGTTCGCTCACGAAACCAACCGGGCCTCTGGAACGAAAAAGCCAATAACTCACAGACCGGGCGTCCGATTGACATTTCGTCCGTCTCGTTGATTTCCTCTTGATGAGACGGAACTTTTGGCATACTTCGCCCAAGTTTTGGTTGTTGTTGGATAGTGGCCGGTTTGGATTGTACCTGAAATCCAACCGGGCCCCTAGAACGGAAAAGTTGATATCTTTCAGACCGGACGTCAGTTTAACGAACCGTCAGCGGCGTTGGTGATCACGTTGAGAAACGGTCCCTTTGAGTTTACCCTATGAGAGTTGGGGTACAGTTGAGATACGGCCGGGTTGGTTCGCACACGAAACCAACCGGGCCCCTGGGATGAAAGGGCTAGTAACTCACAGACCGGACGTTCGATTGACGCGTCGTCTATTGCGTTGAGACCCCTGTGACGAGGCGGTCCTTTAGGATACTTCTTCATGGGACTTTGAGATACTTGGAGTATCGACCTGTAGCTCGTGGAACGGACCCTCCCAGAGACGAGCGTGCGGAGTACGGAGACCGTGTAGCCGACTGAGACCTTACGACTGCTTGACCGACTCGACTTGGAGTGAGTCGACTAGCCCAGTGGATGGAGCACTACTTTGTGAGGTGCAGACCCATGGCGGATGGAGCACTACCTGTGTGATAGTGCAGACCTATGGTACTCATTCGGAGAGTACCTCTACAGGCTACTAGGGGGTGTGCACTACTATGTTTGGGTGGCATACCCCGGTGGGAAGCACTACTGTGTTTGGCTGGATGGCCCGCGGTACTCAACAGGAGGAGTACCTCAGCAGTCTTAGGTTAGTGAGCAGTACCTCAGAGTCATGACAGGACCACTGTACACTCTAGAGACGGAGCTCTTCATCAGTTACGGTTTCGATAATAAAAATCATGGTTTGAGTTGAGTCTATGACCTTTGTGTTTCCTCATGATTGAGATGGGTTACTTGATAACTTAGGTATATGTATGGGCATATACCTGGGTAGTGGTTATCTGTTGATTTCATAATCCTTGTGTTTGCTCATGATTGAGATGGGTTACTTGATAACTTAGGTATATGTATGGGCATATACCTAAGTAGAGGTTATCTGTTGAGATCTTCTTTGTGGTTATCCTTGTTGGTTTTAGTGAGACCTTGAGGGTCTCGGGGTCCCTACTGAGTATCGTTATACTCACCCCTGCACGGGCTATGCCTGCACCTCGTTGTGTTGGTTGCAGACGACGGGCAGTGCTGACGGAGGCCGAGTGTTCAAGGACTGGATGGTACCCGGAGGTGGAATACACAATGAGTCAGTACCCGGAGGTGGACTACACGATGAGTCGGTATCCGGAGGTGGACTTCAGGGCGAGACGACACTCGTAGGAGGTTGACGGGTGAGAGCGTTGTGGGGGCTATCTCTACCTACCCTTCAGGTAGGATCTGTGGTGGACGATCCAGGAGCTACGCCATCTATACCTACCCTTCAGGTAGGATCTGAGGAGGACGACCCAAGAGCCGCTTCTGTCCTTCCAGCTGTTGTCTTTTTCTGTTTTACTTTGTTCAGTTGTAGTTGTACTTTCATTTGGGTTTGTATTCTGGCTCATTTACCTTTCAGCACTTCTCTTTGTACTTAGTGTTTTACTTCCGCTTGTACTCTGTGGTGTTTTGTTTACTTTTTTAAAGGTAATGTCTTCTCAGTTATCGGGGTTTACGCCTTTGGTGCTAGTCGCCAGCCCCTGGCCTATAGAAGGCGGGCTTGGGGTAGTCACGGCACGGGGCCCGAGGACGGGTCGTGACACATAAACATTTAATTAATTAATTATAAACACTTTATAATTAATTAATTTATAAATAATTTATAAATAAATAAATATTCTCAAAATACCTTTTATTATTATTTATAAACAATTTTTAAATAAAAAAATTCAATTCATAATTGAAAATAAAGAAAAATATTTTTTCTCCATCAATCATTTTTTACGATTGAGGCTGGATCATAGAGTATGATTGATAGCCTTGGTGTTAAAATAGTTTTAGTGTTATCAATCATATGCTACGATTGATAGCCATGCCATTTCCTATGATTGGTATGTACAAGTATATTATTATGTATCATGTCGTATTTTATGATATACTCAAATATCATAATGGCGATACAATACCCTATTTTTTAAACATGTGGAAATGCTTTCGTAAGATATGATATACTGATGTTGTGCACTACAGCATGTACAAAACCATAAATTTTCACTAAATCGTATTTTATGACAGGCATTACGATATTGAAAAAACTTTATTTCCCAAATGATTTCACAAATCAAAATGTATGGAAAAACCCTGATATCACTAAAAGGTTTCTTAACATAGATTAAGCAATAATGAAATCAGCAAAATTGATTAAGAATTCTTTAACCAATATCACTATGCGTATGAAACAGAAATCATATAAAACTGGTAATGAAGAATGTGTGTACCTTTCACCATCGCTAGCTTCTACCAACATCAATGCTCTTTGTTTGTTCTTGATGACAATCACCAAGGATCAACAGAAAGGTTCTTCCCTCCGAGGTGTATCCACAGGTAAAATCACCCAAACAACTTTGGGCAAGATCTTTCAACTCTTCACAGGTTGCTAGTATATCAAGAGCAAAAAAAAATAAAGGAAGAAGAGCTTTAGGAGAGGAGAATTTCGACCAAAGGCTTTTGGGAGAATTATACTCACACTACCCATGGGCTTGGCCTCCTTTATATAGGTTATAAGGAGCCCCTCGATCCATGCAATTACGTCATTCAATTACTCATATGTTTCATAAATGTACGAGTAATGGCTTCAGTTACATCGCATGTAACTCTCAACCATAACTCTCTTATATGTTTCATCCCATGTTTAGGAGACTTTGAACATCAACTCATTTACATTCGGATGGATGAATGTGTCATGGTAGTGCCTGGAGCATCAAACCATTTAATACTAGGTCCTGTTACTCAGTGATATCATACAATACAATATGCACAAACTATCAGCATATGATATCACCACATCATTAAATACGATATGCTCAAATAATTAAATAAAACCCTTTTTCCATAATATTTGTCATACTCTATGATAAATGCTATCATACTTTACGATGTAAAAGGAATTTAGGGCAAATTCTTATCACCTTATCATCAAGGTTATCAAAGAGTTTGAAGTTATCATTTATGTTTCATATTATAAGGCAAGTGATTTATTGAGGAAGAAGATAACCTTATCATCAAGGTTATCAAAAGTTTGAAGTTGGCATTTCAGTTGCATATTAGAAGGCTTGTGATTTATTGAGGAAGAAGACAACATGGAGTTTCTTGTTGGATTAGTTCGTTCATCATTCTGAAGGTGAGGGAAAAAGTGTGCAAGACATCGTTGCTTAATATTCTAGTAATCAAAGC
>CAUJRU010004703.1:0-12224 GCA_963277665.1 Viscum album
GTTATTCCCTTAAAAGATGATAAAACATGATCTTGCGTGTAATGTAATATAATTCAATGTTGTGTGTAGTATCAGATTATCTTTGTGTATAAAGATTGATAACAAAAAAAATATTTATTATAAAAGTAAAATATTGTTATGTGGGTTTGGATTACCTTCAACGTTTCCATCGTTTCCACCACAAGTTCTGGGCCTACGCGTTTTTTTTTCCAAAATCATCCCAATAGGTTGGTGTGCGACATATCTTTCCATATAACGCTTCATATGGTGCCATATGAATACTTGAATGGAAACTATTGTTGTAAGAAAATTCTACCAAATGTAAATGTATATCCCACAAACCATGAAATCCAAGTGATCATGATCTCAACATGTATTCTAAGATTTGAATAGTTCGTTCTGATTGTCCAGTAGTGGGGGGTGGTTGGTAGTGCTCAAACGATGTTCAATATATAGGGATTTCTAAATACTTTTCCATAAACTGAATTTAAAACATTGATCAAAATCAGAAACAATTGATAGTGGTACTCAATGAAGTCTCACAACTTCATTCACATATAGTTTTCTAGATGTTCAATTGGTAAATCTTCTCTTATAGCATGAAAATGTGCTCACATGGTAAGATGATCAACAATGACGCATATTGTATAGTTCCTTCTAGGAGTCTTTGGCAGCCCCATGAAAAATTACTGAATGATATCATCCCATTTCCACTCATTTATGGGAAGGGGTATCATGACTTTTCCAAGCTATTGCCTTCCACCTTTCACATGTTAACAAACCATAATTCTTGACACCAAATCAGAAATCTCCTACTTCATGTTGTCCCACCAAAAATGTTACTTCAAACTTCTTTACATTTGGGTGCTCCAATGGTGTATAGAGAAATTAAATCTATGAGCATCACCCAGCAATTATAATTTTAGATCAGGTATATCGGGAACACAAAGCCTCTTCCAAAATTTTAAAACTCTATCTTCATATATGAGGTCACTCAATCTCCCATCATTCATAGCTTTAATCTTATTTTGAAACACCTCATCATCAACCTAAGAACATTTTATCCTTTTTAGTATAGATGGTTTGACAACAATTTGAAAAAGAATTAATGGTTCACCTTCCATGGTTATTCCCACATCCATAATTACTAAATCCATGAAAATAGAATCCCTTTCAACTCTCATCCTTTTCAAAACTCCATGATATATTCTGATCAAATAATTTGAAACTTTATTTTCCTTCATCGAGTGGTAGTGTATCATGCTATCATAATGCTTGTGTTGTTTATGCCATCTCCATTACCTCATGTTGAGTTCTTTCTGTGAGAAAATATACTTCAAACTCTAGTGATAAGTACAAATCTCACATTTTCACCATAGGAATAGTGTGTCCAAATCTTCACATCAAATATTACAGCTTCTAACCCATGATCTTGAGTAGGATAGTTTTTCTCATTAATTTTCAACTATCATGATGCATAGGAAATAACTCTATCATTCTAAATAAGGACACAACCAATTCCTTTCTTCGATACATCACTATAAATAAAAAACCCATCATCACCCAATGGTAGAGTCAATATAGAATCATTGACAAATCATCTCTTAAATTCATCAGAATATTCTTCACACTCATTTTTTAAATCAAATTTAACCCCTTTTGGTGTGAGCTTTGTTAATGGGTTATCCAATCGGGAAATTTTTTTGACGAAACATCGATAATAACCTTCTAAAACAAAAAACCACATACCTAATTTATTCATGTCAGTGATGGAAATTCATGGATTTCATTGATTTTAGAAGGATCAACATAGATTCCTACCTTAGAGACAAAATAGTTAGGAAATGAAATCTCCTGAAGCCATAGTTGACACTTGCTAAACATCCAATATAATTCGTGTCTTCTAAGAGCCTTTATGATAATGCACATGTGATTTTCATGATCTTCATAGATTTTGGAGTATACCAAGATATCATCAATAAATACCACTACAAAGTCATCGAGATATTCCTTGAAAACTCTATTCATTAGAAACATGAAGACAGAGGGTACATTAGTCAATCCAAAAGGCATTACTGTAAACATGTAATGCCCATACTTGGATCGAAATTTTGTTTTCGGAATGTCTTCCTTCTTCGCACACAACTGATTATATCCATATCAAAGTTAAATCTTTGAAAAGTATTGAGATCCATGATGTTGGTCAAATAAATCATCAATGCGAGGTTGGGGATAATAGTTTTTTACTGTTATAGCATTGATCTCCATGTAGTCAATGCACAACCTCATAGATCCATCTTTAATATTAACAAAAAGTATAGGGGATACACATGGACAAAAACTAGCGAAAATAAATCCCTTATTACTAATTTCCTATAGTTGTTTCTTTAGTTCCACTAATCCCACAATGGAAATTCTATAAGGGGTCTATGATATGGGCATTGAACAAGGAATTAAATCAATGGAAAACTCAATTTCTCATTCTAGAGGATGTTTAGGAAAATCATCTGGAAACACATCAATATACTCTTTCACAATAGGTATATCCTCTATTTGAAAATTTCGTTCCTCACCCATAGTTATTTCATTCTCTTCCACCTCAATAATTGAATTTATTTGAGCTAATGGGGGAGGATCTAGATAAGAATTAGGTGGTGAAGATTTTTCTCTAAAGATAAGGTGTTCTTTATCATTGACATAAAAAAAAGTAACCTCCTTTTTCTTACAACAAATTTTTTCATCATGGTACTAAATCCAATCAATACCGAGGATTATATCAGATTAAATAAAGGGTATGATGATGAGATCAGCTGATAATGAACATTTATATGCCTTAGTGGGAACTGATTCACAAAATATTTTTGCAATGATACATCCCTTGAGGGTTTTTACTAAAAAATACCTTGTTAAATTAAATTGAAAAAATCTAATTTTCTTAGAAAACATGGAAGATATGAAATAATGTGATGATCTAGAATCAAATATATCATTTGATAAACTTGGGGAAACCATTAAATTACATGCCACCACATCTTTCGGAGCTTCAACCTCAGCAGTAGTGATGGAATAAGCCTGGCCTTGATCCCTTGTCCATTTTTGAGGTATGTTTACCTAAAGTTAAGAAAGTCATTCAAATAATTCCCCCTTTCTCTACAATTTTTGTATTCAACATTGACAGCCTCTTTCATCCCCTTGAAATCACAAGCTTGGTGGCCTTTTTCACCACACTTAAATCAAACTCGCATTCCCATCAGGCAAGTACCAGGGTGTTTCTTCTAACATCTACTTAAAGATGGATATTCAAAATTTTCCTTCTTCCCCTTATTTCCATATCCAAAGTGTTCAGAAGATCTATTCTTCTTTTGGTTTTCTTTACAGTAAAAAGATATAGAGAATTCCTTTTCTATCTTGATAGCACATGGGACAATATCTTCGTACGACGATAAGGATTGTGAGACTATTTCTCGATGGAGAAATGGCTTTAACCCATCAAATAAATATTCATTGTTACATCATGGGTTACGTATGTAATCTGTAGCATTCCTTGATAACCATGTAAAGTATGCTTCATACTTTGTGACATTCTCATCATCCTTTTTCCTCAGACATCGAAATTTCCTTCCCATATCCACTCGATGGTCACCAGGAAATAATTTTTATACGAAAATCTCTTTAAATCCCTTCCATTACATATTTGATACTTCCTCATACTTCGTTGTGTTTTGAATCAATGACCACCATTGATCGACATCTCTAGTGAGGCGGTAAACTTCCATAACAAATTTTTCCCCTTCGCTACTCCCCAAGGCGTGGAATATTTTCTAAAAGGAATTTATCCTTTGCCCGACTACTAGTGGATTTGTACCCCCCTTGAATTTTGGTGGTTGTTTCCTATTTAAGATATCTAACAGTGATCATCCACGCTATGGATCAGGGTGCTCCATATGGGTCAGGTTATTCTTCATAACCTGAGTTAGTTGTCCGGGTATGGTGATTAACTGATGAGCACCAGTTGCATCACCAACTCCACAATAATTATCCTGAGTAGGAGGAAAATTCATACATGGAGTGCGTTCATTGATACAGTTTCTACCCCTTCCACAAGGATCCATTTCTAAATAATGTCATAAACTAGATTAGTTTATGAATTGAAATACATAATTCCAAACTTGTAAAACACTTAACATAAATTGAACAATTTATAGATATAATCCATAATCATAAAAATATTTCCTTTTAGGAAGTATATACTCATAAATCCATCATAATGTTTTTTAAATAAAATTAGATTTATCCTATTCATATCCCCCAGGAGAATCGTAAACAAGAGTGCTGCAAGGCCCATTGTTGTGCACCCGTTCCCGTTCGAGTCTTGCTCAAAGTGGTGTTTTCAAGTTTCACCCCTAGGTACATCTGTGCGAGAGACGCCTATACCTGCTCGTATCTAGATAGGGACATATTTCTTGGAAAACTCCCAAAATCTCTATAATACAACAATTATAGGAAGTTCTTCTAAACCAATCCTCAATGTTTATCTTAGGGATTTGTGCTCTAATCATAGTTCACCTAAATCTAGTTTCCAAGATTTGTAGTATTCTTCCTATGATACCAAATGTAATGACCCGACCCTATTTACCAAGAGTTGGTTCATTAGTATATAACATTGGGATGATCAGGAAACATCATGTTTCGAAAAACCGATTAGTTTAGTAGCCTTGGAAGTTCTATATACATTTATAAGGTTTACATTACAGAATAAAATACAAAAATAAAAATACATTGTTTCCATAGATAGCACTGATATCCCATAGACTATCCCTGCAGGTCTGTCATAATATACGTTTTTTCATCCTGGAAAAAAATTATCCACAGAAATGGGTGTGCTCAGATGCTTAGTAAGGATAACTGTATACTGGAAAATATCATAAATAAGCATAAACTTTTAAGGAAATGTATAAAACTAAAACAAAAGCATTTTCATCATATAAATCATCATAATATGGAAAATTAATATCAAAATAATTACATTTACTTACTCACATGGATATTCTAATAGTCGAATAATCACATGCAATATCAATAGAATAATTCATAATGATGGAATGCATAATTCCATATTTTCATAACAACATAGTCAAGGCCTTGTGCTAAGACTACAAATAAGATTTTGTCAAGGCCTTGTGCCAATACACTAGATTGTCTCATGAGACCTACCTATGCATCTAGGAGCTATAGCAGGATCCACCTGTCACTAACTAAGTCTGATGAATTACCCAAATGAAATGTTTTAAACATAACATAATCATTCGTATTAAAATTAGCATACAAAATCTCAATACATTATCCATAAACCGTGAATGGTAGAAAAATAACACATCTAAAGTAAAACATTTCACAAATCCTTAAATACAAAATGGAAGATTTTTATCATATTAAATCAACTTCAACAAAGATTAAAATCCATTAAAGGATTTTTACATAGATGAAATCAAAACTATTTGAGAGATATATCTCATTACTTTTTTGAAAGAATTTAAAGTTACATAATTATAAAAGAAACCATTTTATTTGAAAATATCTTTATAATATTTTAAAGTAAACTTCAACGATGTTGTAATGGTGTAATAGAATATCATTTAATAATATAATATATGTTTTTTAAACTCTTTTATGTCATTTTTGACACTATATGGAATTTTGTTTTTTCTAAATTTATAAAAGAATTATTAATATTGAAAAAAATTCATCTAATCAACCCTAAGATGTCATATTATCCTAAAGAATTAGTGGAATTCATATAATGTCTAAAATTACATTTATTTGGATATTTATAATATCAATTATTTTAATATTTTATTAATTTGGTAATTACTACATCATCATTGTGTCATAAATAAATTTAATTATTTAATGTCTAATGAATACAAATAAAATACCATTATCTAGGAATTTTTTTAGATTTATAATGAATATTTATAGTCTAATTTATCATATATGTAACCCTGTATTAAATTTTTTTAGTTATTAAACATTGAATTTAACACTTTTAACACTTCTTTTAATTAAATAATAATTAACGTCCCAATCTAATACAAGTGGACCTAAAGGATCATATTTTATTACAAATCCTATTTTAGGTCGAATTACACTTATCCAATAGAATTAGGACATGTGTTAGGGTAATAATAATAACTTTTGACACTTAATTACCCTATTTACTTGTAATCGTGGTAAATAAAAGAAAAAAGTTACTATTAACCAAAAATTATTTTCATCTTAATGAACCACATTTTACATACTCATATCAACCATGTCTCTCGTATATTTTAAAATTCCACTCACATAATCGGTAAAATTATGTTTTATGTAAATTTGCAAATTCTTTTAGGTGGTGGGTAAAAGACGTTAAAAAGATCAATAAAATATGTATATATCTAAAATTATTATAAACTTACATCGATTAATTTCATTGTACTTATATAGGTATTATGTATCTTTTTTGACTGAAATTAAATTTAAATAAAATAAATATTTATTTAAATAAAAATTCGGTTTTAAACTATTACTCATTGTTTTTCACTATTAATCAAATATTGAATGTTTTCCAAAAAATACCAAAAATTCACCCTAAGATAATTTCAATATTATGAATCTAAAAATGAAGTCCATTTTGAAAGGTAAAAGTTATAAAATTACAAATAGTTGGAATTATTATTCATAATGACTAGTTTGATTGGTTGTGGTGTTTTACAACATGAAGCTGCCTTCAACACACACTATTGTATTATTCAAAGAAAAGAATACCGTGGATGCTCGAGGTGTTACAAATAAAAACTAATGAAACCATTTATGGAGACAGTATGCCAAATGTATAAAAGGATGCTATTTTTATTTTTCTTATCATGTTCAAGATCAAAATTCAATTAAATTGATATAGATTTATATATATATATATATATATATAATATCATTATAGTAACATTAATGTTTCATTTATATAAAAAATTATTACTAAAACAATCATAATTTATTCCATGTGATTTGTGAACGAATGAAATCATTTTGAGAAGGTTGTAGCCAACATGTCCCCAAACGAAGTTATAATATAACCACAATATGGAAATCATGAAGATATATTTAATATAACATTAAATGAATATGAAATAGTTTATTATATAAATATTAAAAAATAATTTAACCATAATAATATTTTTAATTCCATCTATGAAATCGATAATGGAAAAGAAAAAATCATTAATCATGAAGGTGATTAACTGTTATAACTTGGACAACAATTTCATTTTGTCGAATAAAAGGATATGAAAATTTAATGGATAAGATATATTCCATTAGAAACATAAAACTCTATAATATAATTTTTTATTTATTTACCATGCATTGTTGGATGAGGATAGTTATTATAATGTAGAAAAATAAAATAAATTAAAAGAGGCATTGAGAAACATACCTCTTGAATATCCCCTCCATTAAAGACACTTTCGGTACTTATATTTGGTATTTTGGGGAGATAAGAAAAACCTTTGCATGAGGAAAGTGATGACGAGAGTTTTTGATATATATTTTAGTAGATATATGTCTTTGTAGGACGAAATGGGGAGGTGAGGGTGGTATCTATACTTGAGGAGATGCGGGTTCTTATGATTAAATTATTGATTATTTTTATATTTAATGATAACAACATTGAGGTGTGATTAATTTAAATGAATTATAATTTAAAATAATTTTTTTTGTTTTTAATGGTCAAGGCACACATCAACCACCCTCTAAATTTTGTAGTTTTTGTGTATTGTAATGGTTTTACCTTTTATCCTTAATATGATTCATTATTTATTTATATGGCAGTAAATAATTTTTTATCATGGAAACATTTTTATAAAAATTAAATGAATTTGACATTAAAAAACCATTTTTATCATTCTATTTTAAAAATGTAATCCAATTTACAAAATTCATTTCACAGTTTTTAAATAATTATATTTAAAATTAAAAGCCGAAAAAACAGAAAAGTAGGTTTTTAAAATGAAAGAAACAAATGTTTGAAAGGTTTATATATATTTTTTCAATTTTAAATTGATTCCAACTATCTAAATTGGATTAAATGAAAAAAAATTAGTTTAATTAATGTCTTAAAACAATTAATAATATAATATAACAATATAAATTAATTTTAGGGAAAATTACTTTTGAATTAAAATGTAGTGTTTTTCAATTTTCATAAAAAAGGATTATTATCATAAAAATACCAAAAATTATTATAAAGTAAATTTATATGGCTTGATTTTAATTAAGATTTATATTTTTCAAATAAAACTTATAAAATTATCAATAAATTTAGGTAAAATTCATTTTCGATCAATAGTGGAAAGAATGCCTTTTTTGAAGAATTCTTCGTTTCAACTTATTTTTGAAATTGTTCATATAAAATGCATATAAAACATAGAAAATGAATTATAAACATTAAATTTTAAATATTATATATATTATTAATATAATCCAATAAAAGTGATTTATTATTTTATAAATATAATTATTCTCATTTAAATAGTTTTTCATAAAAACACATCATTTATATTCAATTGGTTCTCATTTCATTTTCTATTAAATTTGGTACCTAATGAATAATTACATAAAAAAATTTAAACCCTATTTTTATATTTCGATTAATAATTTTCATTACCACCATTCCAAAAACTATGTTATTAATGGAGAAATTTTAATAATAATATTTGTTTGTTTGTTTATGAGCTATGTGGTGTATCATTTACGCTATATAACATAGTGTTTCTTCTATAAAATATTGAATGTTAAATTCTACCACCTATTGAAAATTTCATCCTATAAATTTGAATTTTGAGTTAGTAACTAAGTTAGGAATTTTCAAAATATTTTTATTGAAATTCTACATCATAAAACAGATATATAAAACTACAACATTAATAGATAAAAAGGGAAGTACGAAGGTCACATGAGATAACACATACTAGGATTTGATGTAGGAAAACATGGATATAGAAGAAGAACTAACTATCTTGTTTTGATATAGATTTATAGAAAATATAGTGAGGAAAAAATTAACAATCACAAAGTTACAAATCATTAATGATCTAAGGGACCATTTGGAACATTAGAAAAGAAGGTACTATGATAATGTTTTAGTTTCAATATATTTTCTCTAGAGATAAAGAATTGAAATATGTAATTTAATAATAAAATAAGTAAATATACTTTCATGAAAAGTATATATTCATCCAATAAACACATTCCACCACACACTCATCTTTTCCTCTAAATAATGAGTATTCAAGATGAATTTTTCATTCCCAAATCATTGGAACCAACATTTATAGAATCGTATAGTACACAAAATATTAACAATACATTCCTCCTATTTTTAGTCATTATCCAAAACCAATATTGTAATGATAAGATAAAACAATTATCCATAAAAAATAAATCTGTGGATGAAGAAAAACTAATTTCAATATACCAACCATACTATTTTTTTCAAACTTAAACATGATTTATTACATAAATTATTTACACGATATGACATTGAAGATCAAGAGGTATAGTGTATTTGGGGATTAAGAACATTACATAACAACTCAAAACACGAAAAATAACTTATATATTGAAAACTCCCTTTTCATGACCACTATATTTCCTTGTACATAACATTGAATTAGATTACCCAAGGACATGCAAAAAATAAGGGTGAGCTATGAAGACTATAAGGGAATAAACATGGAATAACATGTGGAATACAATACATGTTAGACAATAGAGATATAAGTAGAGAACAAGTGAAACATGAACATAAAGGAATGCTAATGAATGGTAATTATAAGGGTGAGGTGTGGAAGCAACACCTAACATGGAATTAGCTTGAACCTTGGCTCATTTCACATGGTTCATGAGTAAACCCTCATTGCATGTGAAGCACGATTAAAACCTAGTTGCCCGTGAATTAGCAGTAGTCAACACCCATTTTACAAGTCATATCTTGATAACATATTTTACCCAATTCATTGGAGCGCTATTAGGGAGCAGCCTTCTTAAGCATTTCATTTTATGCATAAGTGTGCAACATTGATCATATAACATGGAATCAATCAACATCATAAGTTATTACACGATTATATAATGTGGAATAAATACATCAAATTACCATTAAATATGTATATGTGCATAAAGGTTAATACCCTTGATAGATACATGGGCATGGTATTCACTACACAATGATCTTGAATTGGAAAAACACAGTGCATTTTCGGCAGCATAACAGCATTGCATAAAGAGTCGTGAAAATGGTTGACGAGGGAGAATAATGAGTCTCATAATATTTACATGAAATGGACTGTAAGAGAGTCATATAGATACATGTACCAACAAACAAAATGAAATTTAGATTCGTAATACAAAAGAATTACTTGGATGTATAAGAGGAGAGAGAAATCACTCATTGAATTTCAGTATGGTAACAGGTGTACATTGGAGGCATTAGTGAGAGATAAAGGGGTCTCACATCATTCAAAAATATATATCATAGTGTGGGGGAGGTACTAAATCAATCCCTGACATTTGTAATGGAAAATAAAAGTTCATAACAACTTAAAGAATATTGGTCACAAATGAGAAAGGATGAAATCCCTTACAGAATGTTTTCATGGTAATGAGTATACAAGGAAGAAATGAATGAGAGATAAAGGGGTATCCCATCATTAAAACATAAATTGGAAATTATAGGGGAGGTGAAAAATCATACCCCAAAATTTTTAATTGAAAAATGTTCATAACAACATAAATAAAATTGGTAAAAAATGAGAGAAAAGAAATCCCTTACTTGGAAGTATGATACCAAAGGCTTGGGAGAGGTTTTAGAGAGGCTTATTAGAATCATGGGCCACCTGTGGAGGATTCAAGATAGGGGATGGAAGGGGTTGTTCATACTCAAAAGTCTTTTTGTGAAACGAAAGTGGGATATTGGGTGGGTTTATATAGGAATGGGTAATAAATTCTTTATTATTTAGGATTGGGACACCACACATTAAACTAATCAAAACCACAAACCAGGAAATGGGTTTTTCCTATGGTTTTTGAAAAATTAGAGTGTGAAAAAGTATTTTATAAGGCCAATGGATGATCTTCTTAAAATAATAGGGTTTCTTATGTGGAGGTGAGTCACACTCTCATGGAAAACAATTTTAAAAGTCAAAATGTTTTATAAGCCGTGAGGGTCCACTAAAGAATTTAAAAATAAATCAAAAAAACCCAAAATCACATTATATTAATTGTTAAATATATATTGGCTGAACATACAGTTTATATTATTTTATTACATCACAATTTGGTCATTCTGATGTCATAAAACACATTATATATTTAAACAGTATTTAATTTTTACCCCAAAATTCGACTGTCTCAAGAAATTTATGAAATATTCACTGTTGGGTAATTTCGACGACATGATTCCAAAAATAATATTAATTTTATCTAAATAATTTTAGAAATATGTGTCTTATTTACTTTTAAAATAAAAACATAGATTTAAAAAAAATTAATGGGTTCTGACAAAAACAGTTTTCAAACCATAATAAAAATTACTATTGCATTCATAAGATTATATAATAATTTATATTTAATAGAAATTAATTTAATAATTGAATATTATTAAAAAATTATTTAATTAAAAAATCCATTTATTCATCAAAATATATTTCATAGTTGAATATTAACTAAAAATACTATTTGTGCTTTAAAAACTATTTACAAAGTAACAATAATAAAATGCATACACATTCCTTATACAAAAATAATGTAAAATGTCATAGTGTTAGGGTCTTGTTACATAATACCCTATAACACCCACATAAGACCGAAAGGTAAGGTGTTCAATTTTGACAGACTATTAGGGTGGCTCGGATAACATCGCTCGGGTGGTAATCTATATTAACTTCCACTTCTCCCATTGTCAGTTCCACTCAAGCTTAACGTGTTCAAGATCGTCTTGATCTTAGTCAAGAGAGAAGCCAAGTGATGCCACCTTCATTAAGAGCTCTAAAAAATTGGCTTTGTATGAGGAAAGTCTTCTAGATGAGTCCATCACTTCCATTGTCTGATTAAATTGGATTTTCTAGAGACCTATATTTATAATAATCATGTTATCACTGTTCACAAGAAATATATTATAAAATATTCTAAAA
>CAUJRU010004704.1:0-12220 GCA_963277665.1 Viscum album
TAGAAAAAACAAAATTCCAAATATTTTCAAAATTGAATTAAATGAGTTTTTAAAACAAATATTATATTATTAATTGTTATTATATTCCTAAAAATATAAGGTTCATCCAAAGGGATTAAATAATATTATATATTTCATTAATGAACCACTTGGTTTTTGCTTTGAAGTTTATAGTAAATTTATTAACCATATAATATAAAAATACCAAGAGACATGGTAAATGTCTAACTATTTATCTAACAGTTAAATCAAGAAGATAAGGTTAATATAGTGACCCAAAACTGACTAAAACCTATTGGTTGAGAGTTTTTAGACCCATACCTACCTTGGACTTTAAATAATTTATTTTGGATCCATTATAATCCAAACATGATTGTATTATAAAATAATATTTCAATCTTTTCCAAAGGTACCCCTCACCCTCTTATAAAAGGGCACTTCCACTTGTCTCAAATTTACACCTTCAAAGACATTTGGCTTGGACAAATCCTTCCCAAATTTACTCCCAACTATCATCCCTTCATAATAGAGGCTTTAGTTTGATCAGAAATCCAACTTAATGAGACATTTTGATCAAAACAAAAGGAAGAACCCAAAGAAGAGATAAATATCTCACCACCTCTTTCAAGTTATTTTTTTCCACTTCCACTTTATTTGTTGTTTCGATTATAAAATAATAAATCAAGTACCTTCAATATACTTTTTTATAATTATAAAAATTTTACAACCATATTCATTATGTTATCCATCCTATGAATGACATGTCACTATACGTGTGTACGTACGGCTTACCGTCTCCACATCATGGTGTAGTTGTTATTCAATACATTATTATTAGTATGGGTATAATAATGATGTATAAATGATTTAAATAATAGATAAAACATTTCAATTATTTTTTATATATTATATACCATCCATTTACTTATAATTTTAATTACAAAAGAATGATATTGTCCCTTGTGCGTACGTATGGATTACGGTCTCCACAAACGCAATGAGATTCATTCCCCATCGTAATAATTCAAGAATAATTTTCCCATGATGACTAAAAATAATATTTAAATAACTTAATATCATTCTTGATATGAATCAAATACACTCTATCAATAACAATCATGTCTTACATAACTAATCATATACCATAAAAAAATCAGTTAACAACTAAAATGATGATACTACTAAAATAAAATTAAAAAATAAATATTGGAAGATCATATATGATATAATATTAATTTATATTGTTCTTGAATAATTTAATAACAATTATTTCACCATTATACAGGAGGTTAAACTACCATCGACCAAGGAAATGTACAAGGTAAGGGTTAATTCGAAAACCTCCTCATTATTCAAGTTTCTTTATATGTAATTATCTATTAGGGCCTCTTTATTATCCACATCAGTGTTTTCTTAAAAACGAATTCCAAAACATTTTTAATACTTACTAGAATATGGGTCAATGTCATTTATACCCTAATTTTACCTTATACATTTTAAAAGGAATCTTTACATTGTTTTCCAAACAAGTTAATTTATGACCTTTTCGACAAAATTAAGGTAAGAATGTTTATTTAACTTATACATAAGATGAGGCTATATTCCACCGTTATAACATCTTTGAAGATTCCCTTACACGATTATAAGAATATTTTCAAAATTAATGTTTTATTTTATAATAATGTAACTTTAAATATTTTTAATAAAAATAATGAGATATTTATCTCAAATAGTTCTGATTTCATATGTGTCAACATCCTTTAATAGATTTTAATATTGTTTGAAGTTGATTTATTATGATAAAAAATCATACATTTTATATTGATTGTTTTGGGATATTTTTGAATTTGAATGTGTTGTTTTTCTACCATTCATGGTTTATGGATAAAGTATTGACATTTAGTATGATAGTTTTAATACAAATTTTTATGTTATGTTTAAAACTTTTCATATGAGGAATGCATTGGACATAGTAAGTGACATGTGGATCCTACTATAGCTTCTCGATGCATCGGTATTTCTCATGATACAAACTAGTGTCTTGGAACATGGCCTTGACAAAATCTTATTTTTAGTCTTGGCACAAGGCCTTGACTATGTGGATATTAAGTCTGGCATTATGCATTCCATAATTATGAATGTGGCTATTGATATTGCATGTGATTATTCGACTAGTATAATATCCATGTGAGTAAGTATGTGGAATTATTTTGATTTATGTAATTCATATTATGATGATGTTTATGTTGAAAAGTCTTTGGTTTTAGTTTTTCACATTTCCTTAAATGTTTATGATTATTTATGAAAGATTCTACTATATTGTTATCCTTACTGAGAATCTGAGCTCACCTCTTTCTGTGTTTTATTTTTATCAGGATGCGAAGAAGTATATTATTATTGACCTGTAGGGATAGTCTATGGGATCTTAGTGTTGTCTATGGAAACAATGTTGTTGCAGTTTTCCATTTTATGATGTAATGTAAACCTAATGAATATATCTAGTACTTACAAGGCTTCTAAACGAGTTGGTTTTCTGAGACTTGATCTTTTGTGGTCATGCCAATGATATGTATTAATGCACAGACTTTGGGATAATGGGTTCGGGGCATTACGGTTGGTTTTGGAAGAAGTTTAGTACAAACCTTGGAATCTAGATTAAAAAACTCTGATTAGAGAACATTATCCTAAGATAGACTTTGAGGATTAGTATAGAAGAACTTCCTAGAATTTTGGTACTATATAGATCTTGTGAGTTTTCTGAGAAATGTATCCATATCTGCATACGAGAAAGTAGAGGCGGCTCTGGAACAGATGTACCTAGGAGTAAAACCTGAAAACACCACTTTGAGCTAGACTCAAATGGGAACTGGTGCACGACAACGGGCCTTGCTACACTCTTTGTTACAACAATCCGGGGGGATATTCTTAGGATAATTCTAATTTTCTTTACAAACCATTATGAATGATTTAATAGTATATGCCTCCTCAAACAAATTTTTTTTATGATTATAGATTATATCGATGAAATGTTCAATTTATGTTAGGTATGTCATATGTTTTGAATTATGTATTGCAAATTCATAAAATAATATATTGTATGTAATTGTTTTGAAATGGCACCTTGTGGAAGGAATGAAAACTGTATCAATGAACACAATCCATGTAGAGATTTCCCTCTTGTTCAAGATAATTATAGTGGAGCTGGTGATACAACTAGTGCTGATCAGCTTATCACCATACGAGGACAACTCACTCAGGTTATGAATAATAACCCTACTCATATGAAGCACCCTGATCCATGCATGGAGGATCAATGTTAGATTTCATCATGAGGAAACAACCACAAACATTCAATGGGAGTACAAATCCATTAGTAACTGAACAATGGATAAATTCCTTAGAGAAAATATTTCACACTTTGTGGAGTAGAAAAAGGGAACAAGTTTTCATGGCAGTTTATCACCTCATGGGAGATGCATATCAATGGTGCTCATTGATTCAAAACAAAAAAGTAATATGATGAAGTATCAAATATAGAATGGAGGGAGTTTAAATATATTTTCATAGAAAAATACTTTCCTCATGACCATCAAGAGGATATGGAAAGGCAATTTCTGAGTCTGAGGAAAAAGGAGGATGAGAATGTTGTAAATTATGAAGATAAATTTACAAGGTTAGAAATGCATGTTGTAGATTATATATGTAACCCAAGAAGTAAGATTGATCGTTTCTTTGATGGGTTAAAACCATTTCTCCATCAAGTATTAGTATCACAATTCTTCTTGTCATACTAAGATATTGTCATATGTGCTATCAAGACAGAAAACGAATTATCTAAGTCATATGACTTTAAAGTAAAGAAAAATAAGAAGAGATCTGCTGAACACTCTAGAGATAAAAATAAGTGGAAGAAGGGAAAAGTTGAATATTTATCCTACAGTAATTGTGGTAAGAAACACCTTGCTACTTTTCTGAAGGGAATGAGAGTCTATTACAAGTGTGGTGAAAAAGGCCACCTATATCATGATTTCAAGGGGAAGAAAGAGTCTATTATTGTTGAATGCAACAATTGTATAGAAAGGAGAAATTTTGAATTTGAATTTCCTAAGAGTTAGGGGAACTTACCTCAGAAAAGGCCAAGGGATCAAGGACAAGCTTATGTTATCACTACTACTGAGTTTGAAGCTTCAAAAGACGTAGTGGCAGGTAATTTAATTATTTCTTCAAGTATAGACAATGATTTATTTGATTTTAGATCATCACATTGATTCATATCTTCCTAGTTTGACAAGAGAATTAGATATTTCCAATTTTATTTAATAAGGGAGTTGTCAGTAAAAACTTCTAAGGGAAGTATCCTTGCAACAATGTTTTGTGAATCAGTCTACATTAGGGCATATAAATGTTTTTATATGATGATCTCATCCTCATACCAATTATTGAATTTGATATAATCCTTGGTATGGATTGGCTTTCAGACCATGATGCAAAAATTTATTGTAATAAGAATGAGGTTACAATTCTCGATAATGATAAGGGGTACCTTATCTTTAGAGCAGAAATTCCACCACCTAATTCTTATCTAGATCCACCCCTAGTAGCACAAATAAATTCAATTATTAGTTAGGAAGGGAACAAAATAACTGTGGGTGAGAATAACAATTTCCAAATAGATGATGTACCTATTGTGCAAGAATATTTTTATGTATTTCAAAAGATTTATATACACATCCTCTAGAATGAGAAATTGAGTTTTCTGTTGATTAAATTTCGGGTTCAAGGCCCATATCGAAGACCCCTTGTAGAATGGCCAATGTGGAATAAGTGGAACTAAAGAAACAACTCGAGGAATTGAGTAATAAGGGATTTATTCACCCTGTTGTTTCTCCAAGGGGAGCCCCTGTTCTTTTTGTTATGAATAAAGATGGATCTATGAGGTCGTTCATTGACTACATGATGATCAATGTTATAAGAATAAATAACAAGTATCGCATACCTCACATTGCTAATTTATTCGACCAACTTCATGGAGCTCAATAATTTTCAAATATTTAACTTCGATCAGGATATAATTAGTTGTGTGTGAAAAAGGAAGACATTCCAAAAATAGCATTTCAAACCAGGTACGGGAAATACGAGTTTACAGTAATTCCTTTTGGATTGACTAATGCACCCTCTATCTTCATGGATTTAATGAATAGAGTTTTCAAGGAATATCTTTATGACTTTGTAGTGGTATTTATTGATGATATTTTGGTATAATCCAAAAGCTATGAAGATCCTAAAAATCACTTGCGCATTATTCTAAAGACTCTTAGAAGACATGAATTATATGCAAAGTTTAGAATGTGTGAATTATGGCTTCTGGGGATTTCTTTTCTTGGACATATTGTCTCTAAGGATGGAATCTATATTAATCCTTCTAAGATCAAGGCAATCCGAGAATGGCCAGCACCAATGATTATAACTGAGGTACGCAGTTTTATTGGTTTAGCAGGTTATTATCGGCATTTGGTCCGCAATTTTACCTAATTGGCTAACCCATTAATGAAGCTCACACGTAAAGGGGTTAAATTTGTTTTGAAAAAAGAGTGTGAAGAATGTTTTGAATAATTGAAGAGAATATTATTCAATGCTCCTATCTTGAGTCTACTATCGGGGAATGATCGGTTTGTTATTTATAGTGATGCATCAAAGAAAAGACTTGGTTTTATCCTTATGCAGAATGATGGGTTTATTGCCTATGCATCAAAACAGCTTAAAAATCATGACAAAAACTATCATATGCATGATCATGAGTTAGCAGCTGTAATCATTGCAGTAAAGATATGGAGACTTTATCTTAATGGTGAAAAATGTGAGATATATACCGATCATAAAATATTGATGTATATTTTCTCATATAAAGAACTCAATATGAGGAAAAGGAGATGGCTTTAACTTCTCAAGGATTATAATTTCACCATATACTACCTCCTGGGGAAGAAAAAATAATGTGTAAGATTCTTTGAGTAGAAAGGATCATGGAGTTATGAACAAGATTTTCCTTTAAAAGGATCCTATATACAAGGATCTAGTAATGTTGGACATGGGGATAGCCATGGAAGGTAAAACATCAAATCATTTTAAAATGGTTGCCAACCCATCATTACTATAAAAGATAAAGAGTTCTCATACCAATGATTAAGAGTTTCAAAAGAAGATTTTGCTGTGAATGATGGGGGATTGAGTGACTTTGTGTATGAAGATGGAATTTTGAAATTTTGGAAGATTCTTTGTGTTCCTGATATACCTGATCTAAAAATGGAATTGTTGGATGATGCTCATAGTTCCAATTTCTCTATACACCCTGGAAGCACTAAGATGTATAGAGATTTGAAGGAACATTTTTGGTGGGAAAAAATGAGTAGGGAGACTGTAGATTTTATGTCAAGATGTATGTTTTGTCAACATGTAAATGATGGAAGGAAAACTCCTGGTGGATTCATGCAACCTCTTCTCATACCTGAGTGGAAATGGGATAATATGATGATGGAATTTTTCATGGGACTACAAAAGACTCCTTGAAGGAATGATGCAATATGGGTCATTGTTGATCATCATTCCATGCTATCACATTTTCTTGCTATCAGAGAAGATTTACCACTTGAACGTCAAGCAAGACTATATATTAATGAAGGTTTGAGACTTCATGGAGTACCCATGTCAATTGTTTCTAATCGTGATCCTCCTTTTACATCAATATTATGGAAAAGTATTCAGAAATCCCTAGATACTAAACTTTGTTTGAGCACTGCCTACCACCCCCAAACTGTTGGAAAATCAGAATGGACTATTCAAACTTTTGAAGACATGTTGAGATCATGCTCACATGACTTTCAAGGTATGTGGGATCAATATTTACCTCTGGTAGAATTTTCCTATGACAATATCTTCTATTCAAGTATTCAGATGGCACCATATGAATCGTTATACAGGAAGAGATGTCGTACACCAACCTGTTGGGATGATGTTGGTGAAAGAAAAATTATAGGACCAGAAATTGTGGAGGAAACGATTGAAAAGGTAAATGTAATCCAAACCCACATCAAAGCATCTCAAAGTAGGTAGAAGAGCTATACCGATAACTGAAGGAAGGATTTGGAATTTCAGGAAGGAGATCATGTTTTCATGAAGGTATATCCATGGAAGGGTATGATACTTTTCAGTAAGAAAGGAATATTAAGTCCCAGGTACATCAGACCTTTTGAAATTCTAGAATAAATTGGGGTTGTAGCTTAGCATTTGGAAATTCCACCAAGTCTCTCCAAAGTTCACAATGTGTTCCATGTATCACTGTTGAGAAAATACATGCCTGACCCAATTCTTGTACTCACCTATGAGGAATTAGAACTGGAAATCGGTCTATCTTATTGGGAAGAGCCAGTCAATGTTCCTGATATAGGAGAACAAGTGCCGAGAAACATGACGACTCGTCTGGTGAAATTTATATGGATAATCCTTAAGATGGAAGAGACACCGTCGGAACCTGAGGAAATTATGATAAAGAACCACCCAAGTCTTTTTATTCAGTAATACTCTAAAAATTTCAAGAACAGAATTATTTTAAGGAGGGGTGAATGTAACACCCCAAGATTCCATGGTACGCTTCAGTTTGAACATTACAATAGCGTGTGTTATACGCAACTTCGAGTTCTAGCACACCACAACAAATCAAACTAGCCGTTATGAGAAGTAATGGCCACTTTTTGATAATTTATCAATTTTATCATTCAAAATGGACTTCATTTTTGGATTCTGAATATCGGAATTAGCTTAGGGTGAATTTTTGGTATTTTTCTGAAAACATTGAATTTTTTATGAATACTGAAAAACACTGAGTTATTGTTCAAAACTGACATTTTATATAAATAATTATTTATTTTAATTAAATTTATTCAATTTAATTCATTAGAGTCAGTTTATAATAATTTCAGATATAAAAAAATCTCATTTAACATTTTACCGTCTTTTACCCACCTCCTTTGAGCATTTTACAATTTGTATAAAACATAATTTTACCACATCTGTGAGTTGAATTTGAAAGCTCCGGGAGACACCGTTGATGTCATTAAGTAAAATGTGGTTCAATAAGCTGAAAATAATTTTGGGTAATAATAAATTTTTACATTTATTTACCACGGTAAAAATTGAATAGGGTAATTAAGGCTATTAAATGATATTATTATTACCCTAAAAGATGTCTTAATTCTATTGGATAAGTGTAATTAGGCCAAAAAAAACCTTAGGAATAAAATATGATCCTTTAGGTCCACTTGGATTAGATTAGGACATTTATTATTATTTAATTCAAAGAAGAGTTAAAAGTGTTAAAATAAAAGTTTAATAACTAATCCATTTTAATATAGGGTTATACATAGGGTAAATTCGACTATAAATATTCATTTGAAAGATAATAATATTTCCTCCACAATGGTATTTTATTTATAATTTTTATACATTAAATAATTTAATTTAGTTATGACACAATGATGATGCAATAATTACCTTATTAGGGAAATATTAAAATAATTGATATTATAAATACCCAAATGAATGTAATTTGAGACTTTTTATGAAATTAAATAATTATATAGGTTAATATGACATGTTATTATTGATTAAATGAATTTTTTTCTAAGTAATTATTCTTTTACATATTTAGAGAAAACAAAATACCAAATAGTGTCAAAATTGACATATAAGAGTTTTTAAAACAAATATTTTATTATTAATTGGTATTCTATTCCTAAAAATCTAAGGTTCAGCCAAAGGAATTAAATACTATTATATATATCATTAATTAACCACTTGGGGTACTCTATGATTTTTATATTTAGTTTATTAACCATATAATATAAAAATACTAAGAGACATAGTAAATGTAAAACTATTTAACTAAGGGTTAATTCTAAAAGATAAAGTTAATATAGTGAGCCAAACCTGTCTAAAACCTATTTTTTGAGTGCTTTTCGACCTATCCCCACCTTATCCTTTAAATAATTTTTTTGAGCTTTTATAATGTGAAAATGATTTTATTATAAGATAATATATCAATATTTTTCTAAGGTTCCCCTCGCCCCTCTTATAAAATGGAACATCCCCTTCTCTAAAATACACACCTTCAAAGCCATTTGACTCAGACAAGCCCTGTCCAAATATCCTCCCAACTATCCTACCTTCATCCTAGAGGCCTTAGTTTGACAATAAAGCTAGCCTATGGAGCCCTTTGGATCAAATCAAAAGGAAGAACCCAAAGAAGAGGTAAATATCTCACCACCTCTTTCAAGTTATTTTCTTCTTCCACTTCCTTTTTCTTTGTTTTTTCCATTATAAATAATAACTCTAGTAATTTATATATAATGTGATGTTATTATAAAAATGGTACAACCATATTCATTATGTTATCCATCCTATGAATAACATGTCACCATACGTGTGTATGTATGGCTTACCATCTCCACATCGTGGTCTAGTTGTTATTCAATACATTATTATTTGGATGGGTACAATAATGATGTATAATTGATATAAATAATATATATTTCATGTTAATGATTATGTATATATTATATACCATCCATTTACTTATGATTTTAATTATAAAATAATTATATTGTTCTCGTGCATACGTACGGATTCCCATCTCCACGAAGGCGATGAGATTCATTCCACATCATAATCATTCAAGAATTATTTTCATGTGATGATTAAAAATAATATTTTAAGAAAATAATATCATTCAGTATATGAATAAAATACACTCTATGTATAAGAATCATGGCTTACGTAACTAATCATATAAAGTAAAACAAATCAGTTACCAACTGAAACGATGATACTACTAAAATATCATTAACAAATCAATATTGGAAGATCATATATGATATCTTATTAATGTATATGGTTCTTATATAATTTGATAACAATTATTTTACCATTATAAAAGAGGTTAACCTACCCTTAACCTAGGAAACGTACAAGGTAAGGGTTAATTATACAACCTCTTCATTATTCAATGTTGTTTATATGTAATTATCTACTGGGTCCTCTTTATCATCCACATCCGTGTTTTCCTAAAAATGTATTCCAAAACATATTTACTACTTACTAGACTATAGATTAATGTCATTTATACCTTTATATTACCTCATGCATTTTGGAAGGAATCTTTCTATCGTTTTCCAAACAAGTTACTTTATGACCTTTTCGACAAAATTAAAGTAAGAATGTTTTTTAACTTATATGGTGGGAGTGGCTATATTACACTATTATAGAATCGTCGAAGCTTCCGTTACAAGTTTATAAGAATATTTTCAAAATAAATTTTTCCTTTTATTATTAGGTAACTTTAATTGATTTCAAAAAAATAATGATATATTTCTCTCAAACTATTTTGATTTCATTTATGTCAACATCCTTTAATGGATTTTAATCTTTTTTGAAGATGATTTATTATGATACAAATATTCCATTTTGTATTGAAGGATTTTTGATATGTTTGGAAATGAATATGTAATTTCTCTTCCATTCATGGTTTATGGATAAAGTATTGAAATTTAATATGATAGTTTTAATATAAATGTTTATGTTATGTTTAAAATTTGTCATATGAGGAATGCATTGGACATTATAAGTGACGAGAGAAGAACGCTATATCTCTTCGAGGCATAGGTAGGTCTCATGAGACAAACTAGTGTCTTGGCACAATTCCTTGAAAAAATCTTGTTTTTAGTCTTGGAACAAGGCCTTGACTATGTGGTTATGAAGTCTGGAATTATGCATTCCATCCTTATGAAAGTGTCTATTGATATTGCATGTGATTATTCGACTAGTAGAATATCCATGTGAGTAAGTAAATGACATTATTTTGATTTATATTTTCCATATTATGATAAATTTTATGTTTAAAAGGCCTTTGTTTTAGTTTTATACATTTCCTTAAATGTTTATGCTTATTTATGAATGTTTTCGCTATATTGTTATCCTTACTATGAATCTGAGCTCACCCCTTTCTATGTTTTATTTTTCCCAGGATGCGAAGAAGTATATTATGACTGACTTGTAGGGATAATCTATGGGATATCAGTGTTGTCTATGGAAACCATGTTATTGTAATTTTCCATTTTATGATATAATGTAATCCTTATGAATGTATCTATCACTTTTATGGATACTAAACTAATCGGTGTTTCAAGACATGATCATTTGTGATCATGAAAATGATACGTAATAATGCACCGACTCTGGGATTCTAGATTTGGGTAGTTACAACTAGGTAATCTAATTTCCACCATATTTGACTAGAATGAGTGATATGCATGAACAAGGATTTGCATCCGCTTATTATTTTCCAAATTATTTGAATGGTGGGATTAATTTTTGTGATCATTTATTTTCACACACTCATTGTTTTCCACTATATTTTATTAGAGGGCTCGATATACATGAGAAGGGATTTTCATCTAGTCATTTTTTTCCACTATATTTAACTAGAGGTCTTGATATGAGTTAGAATAGATTTTCATATTCTCATTTTTCAATTGTATTTGACTGGATGGATTGATATGAATTTGTAGGGATTTTCATTTGCTCATTATTTTTCACTATAATTTACTGGTGGGATTGATATTCATGAATTGTGATTTAAATATACGCATATACAACCACTATATTTTAAAAGAGGGATTGATATGAATGGGAATATTTTTTCATTTCTCCTTTTTATTTTACTATATTTGATTATTGGGATTGAAATAAATAAAAATGGATTTTCATATAATCGTATTACACTATAGGGTCCTGAAAAAATTGAAACGGGAAACTAAATACTCCCATAATTAAGGAAAAGGAAAGAAAATGAATTGGATGAAGGATAACAGAAAATTTAATGAATAAAAATTTGGAAAAGAAAAATAATTTATCCACATACATAATCCCTCAAATTGTTTATGGAAAGAATCTCCCAAAAACTGAGTAGTACCAGAACAAAGATAACAATGCCATCCACCACAAACCACATTGTTAAGAAAATGGAGGCGGATAATTACACACCTATATATCATCATCGTAGACTTTGTATTTGGTGAAATAAAGATAAAGAAACTCACCCCTACATAACATTTTCGTGAACCATGTCTTTGATGAAACAGAGATAGAGAAATTCACCCCCACATACCAT